>JAGFMF010011578.1:1847213-1931980 GCA_019455555.1 Galemys pyrenaicus | reverse complement strand
CCACCCTGGCCGGCAGCAGGGATCGAACTCATGCTGCAGTGGCTGCGGTTTGCTTCATAGTGCGTTGCTTAACCCACTGCGCCACCAGGGAGGCCCTATTTCCTTCCTTTCTTAACTGGAAAGTCACAGCCCTCAAATATGTCAATTTTTCTGTCATTCCTCCACATTTATTGAGTGCCTTCCTGGTATAATGTTCTGGGCTAGACATTACAAAGATATAGTCTCTGCTTTCAGGAACTCTAGATCCAAGGCTTATCAATTAAAAACTTTTAAGTTCTATTATTTATCTTAAGTAATCTACCTCTACTTCCTACCAACCCTCCACGCTCACTCCCCTCTGCCCTCAACTTTGTGTATAATTATTTGGCTTAAGTCCTATTCCAAGTTCATTTTAGCAATTATGACATGCCTTTATTAAAGACAGAAAACTGACTTGTAGCTGAGAAAACAAGCAGTTAGCAACCAGTCAGACATCCATCACTATCTCTGAATTTTAGTGGTCTTATATTTGTCTAATCAAGAGTTAGCAAGGCCAATTTCCAGACATAATTTTCGTCTTGATGACGTTACTATGTTCAATGAAAAACTTAGGTATTAAGAAGTAAAAAGCAGAGAATGGCAAGTTTTTGCTTTCTGAATGTTCACTGTGGTCTCAATTGCTATAATCAAACTTAATTTAGGGATACATTTCTTTTTTTTAAAATAAAGACTTATTTATTTATGAATACAAGAACTGGGGTACAGGCTAGAGGTGTTGGGGGGTGGAAGGATTCATCAGAGACAGAGTGGGGATCAGAACAGGCAGACTGACTGAAGTACACTGCTGAGGGGAGCAGTGGGTGAGACAAGGGAAGTCTGCTGCACCATGTGGGTTACTTCCTGGTAGTGGATTGAACTCATGTTGCAGTGGATGCAGATAGCTTCATAGTGTAAGATTTAACCCCCTGTGCCTCCAAGGAGGCCCCTAGGGATACATTTCTTAATACAAGGTAAGTCTTGTTAAATTTCAGGAACTTGTCGCTTTTACACTTAGAACCTATTTAGTCTTCAAGCAGTTTAGAAAAGGATACTGACTTATCTTTGGGTCCCTAGCATCTAACTTTGTGCTTGCTCCATAGAAGATACTCAATAAATTTTGAATGAACAGCTCTGGATACCCAAAATATGCAGTTCTAAGTACTCTTACATAAAAATAGCAACCAAAGACAAAACTCTGAAGACAGTAAAAAGATCTGTGGTTGTCAGTGTTTGGGGGTGGGGGAATAAGTGGCTAGAGCACATAAGATTTTTAGGTCAGTGACAATACGCGATAAGACAGCATAATGATGGTATGTTATTACACATTTGTCCAAATCTATAGAATGCACAAGAGTGAATTATAAGTATGGGCTTTTGATGATTGGCATATGCCAGTGTTAAGTTCATCAACTATAAAAAAATGCATCACTCTGGTGGGGAATGATGATAATGGGGGGGAAGGGAGTACATTTGTGGGGGCACAGGCACATGGAAAATCTCTCCAACTTTGCTGGTGGTACAAGGGGCTAAGCGCTGCACTGTGGGGCTTCTACAGTCACTGAAGTGCTAGTTTGATCTCTGGCCAGGGAGGGGACTCACATGGTGTAGCAGTCCTCTCCTGCCTCACCTGCTGCTCCCCTCAGCAGTGTGTTTCAGTAGATCTGCCTGTTCTGTTCCCCACTCTGTCTCTGGTGAATCCTCTCACCCCCTGCGCCTCTGGCTTGTACCCCAGCTCTTGTATGCATAAAAAAATCTTTAAATAAATCTTTAAAAAACAGATAAATAAAAATCTTTAAAAAACAAAACAAAAGCCAATAACTGCATTTGGCATTAATAGCATCAAAAGTTTGCACATTTGTTTCTGAAAAAACAAAGTCCATTGACACAGTTGATCTTTTTTTTGGGAAGTAGTGGGATGAAACGAAGGGAGAACAGATATTTTAATTATTTATATTTGATTAGATTCAACTGGAAGCAACTCTTAAGCTTAGCAATTACTTTGTACTTACCCACGGTTCTGTAAGTCCTCTAAGTTAGAGGCGTTCCACTCTGAGCCCTGTGGAACCAGAGAGACTAGGTTAGGGATTATTAGCAAATCAACTAAATATAATACTTGAAAAGGAGTTCTGTAAGGGAAGAAGCAGAATTTCTAAAAAGAAGCTCAATAACATCTGAGTTTCCTCTCTAATTGCTCGGCACTTTATATGGCATTACTTTAGTTTCCACAAATGATAGAGAATATTATCTTCATTTTTACAGATAAGAAAACCAAGCCTTACAGAATTAGAACACTTTTAGTTCAAGAACACATTGCTGGAGGTGTCTCTTACCATCCTCCAAGTTAGATGCCTGTTATTCTTGTTTCTATCAGTGCGATTTTTTTTTCTCGATAGCATATAGTGCAATTTGTACTTACATGTTAATGTGCTTATTTACTAACTCTGTGCTCCACCATAAAATAAGCTTCTTGAGAGAAGCCAGGTGCTTCGTTTCCTACAGAAACTCCTACACAATACCTGGCATCTGGCAGGTATCCAGTAAGTATTTGCTGAATGAACAAAGTGGCATTATTATGAATTAAACTCAGATTTCATTCTAAATTCCACATTCTTCCTAGTTGCATTGTGTTGCAGCTAGGGAACTGGGGTGTGTGTGTGATAGTGTGTGTATGGTAAGGAGGGAGGGAAACAGCAGCTCTGTCAAACAAATGAGGGAACTGTAATATGTAAATTTTAAGAAGGGGGTTTGATATTATCTGGGAGATACGTCAATTGTTGACCTTTGGTCATACTTGCTTTCTTTTCCCTTCCCTTTCCTTTAATACTTTTTTCTCTGATCCATTTGAAAGTAATTTGAGACATGATGGCATTTCATTTCTGATCTTATTTAAGAACAAGAACAGTCTCTGACATAATTTCATTTTTACAACCAAGAAAGAACAATTATCATTCACTTTTGAATTTCAAAAGTTGTTCTCAAAATGTCCTTTATGATATACAATCAGTCAAGGATCATACTTTGCATACATTTGCCATGTCTCTGCCACCTTAAATAAACAACAGTGTACTCCTGCCTTTATTTAGTCTTTCATGATATTGACATATTTGTAGACTACAGGTCTGTAATCTTGGAGAATTCCCTATACTCTGGATTTTTCTGTTTCCTAAAGATTAGCTTTAGGTCAAACATTCATGGTAAGAATATTAAAATAGTGATGTTATATACTTCCTACTGCATGATGAGATATATAATGTCAGTTTGTTCCATGGGAAGAAAATTTTTGCACACAATACTAAAGGTAAGGGACTGATTACAAAGAGCTAATGAGGCTCAACAAAAGCAAAGTAAACAATGATGCAGTCAAAAAATGGGCAGGAGAGCTAAAAAGACACCTTTTCAAAGGAGAAATGCAAATGGCCTACAGGCATATGAAAAAATGCTCAACATCATTTGTAATCATGGAAATGCAAATCAAAAATCACTGCAAAGTGCCATCTTTCACCAATTAGAATGGCACATATAAAAAAGCCAGCAACAACAAATGTTGGCGAGGATGTGGAGAAAAAGGAACTCTCCTACACTGCTGGTGGGAATGCAAACTGGTCCAACCACATATGGAAAGCAGTGTGGAGGTTCCTCAAACTATGAAAAATGGAGCTTCCATAAGATCCAGCAATTCCACTACTAGGTATCTACCCAAAGGACACAAAAACATTAATTCAAAAGGATACTTGCACCCCTATGTTTACTGCAAAATAGTTTACAATAAGCAAGCTATGGAAACAACCCAAATGCCCAAAAATAGATGACTGGATGGAGGAGATATGTTATATTTACACAATGGAATATTATCCAGCAATCAAAAAGGATAAACACATGCCATTTGCAGCAACATGGATGGAGCTGGAAGGATTATGCTCAGTGAAATAAGCCAGTAAGAAAAAGAAAAATATTGAATGGGATCACTTACAGGAGGAATGTAAAGGAACCAGATAAGGGATCGGGGAAAAAAAGTAACTGCAATAAAGAAAAAATCAAAATCATCAGGCAACTATAGATCAGAGACATTCTGTAGGGGAGGAGGAGGGAGAAGGATCAGGATGGGGTGGGAAGAGCACAAGGGACTATGCTGGTGGTGCACGGATGAACTGGTGGTGGGAATTTCACAGGGAAATCATACATTGTACAAATATGAAGGATGATGTAATAAATATACATTAAAAAAAGGGAAAAAATAATGGCAGTTTGTTCCATTATTTGTCATGCTGTGTTTGAATTCTTGGGCACCTTTGTGTCTGTCACATTTCTCCAATATAAAAGTCCCTTTAAAATTAGTAATCTTTGAAGGCATGTGGATAACCTGCTTCATAATAATCTTCAGCATCAAGTGCTGATTTTGCCCAAATCAATTATTTTATTGGAGGTTTCTGATCTCGACATTCCTTCTTATGTCAGCTGGCATCCTTCTGTAAAATGGAGTTTCACCTAATTTACCCCTCCCCCCACCCATTACTTGAGAGTCTCTGTGGACTTTGGAATTTCTTTTTGTATTTAATGTTATAATTGATAACCACCACTATTTTGCTTTGCTTTACCTTTTGGACACTCAAAAATTGTCCTGACTTTGGCCCATGGAAATCTCTTCAAGCAGACTCCTTTTGACATGATCCCATTAAAATCTTTGAGTCCTTTCTTGATTTCTATTTAAAAAATTGTTCCAGATTCACTTTGTAAATAAAATCAGCCATTTCCCTATGGAGTCCTATGTCTTGTTAGTGAAGAATAATATTTTTCAATCAAGACCTGGGCATTAATTATCAATAGGTCACTCATTACTATTGGGTGTCATTACTTGTAAAACTTTTCAGTGGATAGATCTAGGAAAACTTTCTAAAAAAATTGATTTTATATTGATACCTCCAATTCAAATCCAGCACCACAAGGTTATTCCATTTTGTTCTTCCCATCCCCATTGTTTTTTTTTTTTATCTCCCTACTCCACAGTGAGAATCGTGGCTCCCAACAACTCGACTGTTTTGCTTATAAGATAGTTTCAACATAATTATACCAAAACCACAACCAACAATACATCTATTAAATTCAAATCAAAATTCAAATTTTCTTTGCAATTCCTTTTTTACTGATTATATCCCATTAATGGGTAAAGAGTATTATGTTTAATCAGAGTATTATACCTAAAACTTATTTGAATTAATTTACCTGTGTGCTTATCAATTTAACATACATTTGGGTTTATTTGCTCTTGTTTGTGTCCAGCTTTAGGGTATGCTTTTCGATCATTTCCTATTTGAGTTATTGAATATGTAAAACTTATATAATATATTGAAAGTAAAAAAGTTCACTAAAAAGTAATTCAAAGTCTCTCACCCTTATATCCTTTTCAATCCTCCTGTGTTAACTACTTTTTATTAGTTTGTGACTTATTCTACCTATGTTCTATTTTGAAAAAGTACAAACAAATATATACTTATTACTACTTACACAAATGCGGTATACTAATGTACTTTTTTTTTTTTTTTTTAGATTTTATTTACTTAAGCATATAGGAGCTGGGGTACAGAGAGTACCCCAGGTGGGGTACATATAGGCCAGAGTCCAGAGAGGTGAGAGGATCCACCAGAGACAGAGTGGGGGAGCAGAACAGGCAGACTGACTGAAACACACTGCTGAGGGGAGCAGCCGGCAAGGCAGGAGAGGTCTGCTATACCATGTGGGTCCCCTCCCTGGCTGGCGGCAAGGGAACTTGTGCTGCAGTGGCTGTGATTTGCTTCATAGTGCGTTGCTTAACCCACTGTGCCACAAGAGAGGCCCTAATATACTTTTTAAAGCTATTTGCTTTATTTACTTTATATTCTCAAAACCACTCTACATCACAGTTTACAGAGATCTTCCTTATATCTGCCTACTAAGTAATGCACTGGGTAGTGATGTAATAGTTTTTTCAACTATAGTCCTATGAATGATGCTTCCTACTTTGGAAGTAAGGCTGTTGAACAGGGTAAGTGCATAGTTTTCTTAGACATTGCTAAAGTTTATTCCAAAGAGGTTGAGATATTTCTGCATGCTCAGCAGCCAATGCATGGATGTGCCACTTTCCCCATAGCCTTACCAACAAAATGTATGGTTATATTTTATTTTATTTTGGTCATTTCGATGTGTGAATGTTATCTAAGGGTAATTTCAATTTGCATTTTTCTTACTATAAATGGGTTGCAAATTCAAAGTCAGGTCCACTTCTGTCTTTGAGCAATCTGTTCATTCCTTATGAACAGATCAGAAATTAATCTGTTAATCTAATTAAAATTAGAATTTACATACTTCAGAATCATGAATTAAATAGAATTTAGCATTAGCAGATCTGGGTTCAAGTTCTAACTTCCCCTCCTACTGTGGGTCCTTGGGCAAACTGTTCAACCTCTCTGTCCTCACTTTCCTTATCTGTAAAATGGAACGCCCTTCTTACCCTAATCCTAATCATGGAATGGATACTTTCTCTTCAAATTATGAATTTACAGCTTCTCCCATATTAAAATGGGAAAACTGTCTCTTCATCCTGAATCTTCCTCTACAAACTGACCTTTTCCTTTTCCTTCATAACCAAGATCCACAGAAATAAAATCCAATACTCACTTTTTCTAATTCCTTATTTTCTGTATCTCTTAACTCATAGCACTCTGGTTTCTGCCTTCATCACTCTAATGACCTCTCCTAATTGTCTAGTCCAGCGGTCACCTTGGTATCCTTATTCCACTGGCTTTCTCTGAGTAACTGATACTGTTTATTACTCCCTTTTTATGGAATTAGATCAGAGTGCACAAATTCTAGCTTCACGCGTTGCCCAATAAAGTGGATCAACAAGTGTTTATTGACTGTATGATAAAATGACTGTATGATAAATGAAGCACTTTGAAAACTGTCAAGTGTTATGCATACACTATCATTGTATTACAAGTGATCTATTTGGACATTGAAGTGGGAGATGTCAAGGACATTGTGCTGAAGTTCCATTTAGGAAAAGTTCAGTATGGAAAAGTGATATTTTCTACAGATCAGGGTTCAACTAACTTTCAAAAAATATGGGAAGTTCTGAAGGCTCTGCTCAGAGCCTTTGAGAAAAGTAGCTCTCCATGGCAAAGAAAGATGCATGGACTTCAAGGAGACAGAAGCCAAGCAACAAGTGGCCCGTTGCTAAACTGCTACCAGGGAAGTGTGACCACCTCAATTCTTCTTTTTTTAAAATTTGTTTATTTATGCATACAAGAGCTGGGGTACAGGCCAGAGTCATGGGAGGAGAGAGGATTCACCAGAGACAGTGGGGAGCAGAACAGGCAGATCGACCAAAATACACTGCCGAGGGGAGTAGCGGGCAAGGCAGGAGAGGTCTGCTGTGCCATGTGGGTCACTTCCCTGGTCGGGGATCGAACTTGTGCTGCTGTGCCACAGATGCTTCACAGCATGGCGGCGCTCAACACGCTGCACCACCAGGGACACCCACCTCAATTCCTAATTTAGAAATCAAGATCCTCTACAGCACTCTTTCCACTTAGATGTGATGAGAAAAGTGGTTTTCTCTACCAGGTTTTCATCTACCTGTCCACAGAGAATTCAGTCTGATAATCTGAATTGACACATGCAGAAACAAAGCAAATTAAAAGCACTGGCACTGACTCAGTGAAGTCTGTGTAAATTGACTTGGGCTATGGTTAGGACTGCTTCAAGTTCAACCAGAAAGCAAGTGGATATCAACATGATATAATTACTTTCCTGTCTTCAACACAAATGCCATGTATATTACTCCCCAGAGGCCCTTCACTGACTCAACCCCACTCCCACAGTTCTTGGGCTTACAGTGACATAATTCCACAGGAATTTTCAGCATGTTCAATGCAATTATGCAAAGTATATTATAATTTTACTTAAGTGTAAAATGCAATATTTATACTATAATACATTTTTAAGTGAATTTATTTCTTTCATTCTGGCTCTCCTACACTGTAGCCTGGTCCAAAGACCCAAGTAACTGATTTCTTTGCAAATATCTTCAGGAAGTAGCCTTGCTGAAGTTCAACTGTCCAAAATAGAGGAGGAGAGCATATTTATGGCAAATGAGAAGTACTATACTGAGGGTTCTGCTGAGATCCAAGATGAGTTGGCAAAATGTCTAAGGACTGTATCCCTATCCATACCTTCTTCATCATACCATAGCAATAGTTCAAGGTTGTGAGTCACATTACCATGGCAATCAGACATAAACTCTCTATTCACTTTTTCTTCTAAGAATAGTTTATGCTACACATCTCCAGTTGAGGAGCTATTTTAATCATATTCATGATTTTTGTCCATTTGATCACTGCCTCATCCATTTACACATTCTCTATTTCTGTGATCCTAAATACCAATACAAGGCTTAATTTTTCTTTGAAAACACTATTTCAAAAGAATTTGCAATGTCAAATCTTGAAAAAGATAATAATCAGCAGTAAAAATGGAAGCTATCTTTTCATTCACGAACAACACTATTGGTTGTGTTCAATATTCCTGTGCTTCCACTTAGGCAGCTAAGATTAGGCTCCCTGCTTTTCTGCAAAGGGTCTTGGGTCACATCTAGCTTTTTCACAGCCAAATTGGACAGCCTCCAGGAAAGCTTCTGATATTAAGAATTGGTTGGGCAAGTACTTTCGGCTCAGAGAAGTTATAAACTTTTACTGGTGTGGAAGAACCTCTTTTTCTGGAAACACCCTGGCCTCCAACCAATCATGTTTTCTTTTTGCTACAGATTTTCTTTCAATTACACCTGCATTTTTTCTCTCCATACTAGCAGGACACCTTTAATAAGCATCTCTGCAGTGGACTGCAACTTTCTTCAAAAGGGAGGGGAGATATCCTGCTGTCTCCCTTCATATTTCTGGCTTGCACTATAGGCAACACAACTACGCACAAGATGAAATTACTTTGCAGAAAATTAACACCACCACTTGCAGCTTGGATAAGACCTCTTTTTCTGTATCAACTTCTGGGAAAGTCAGCAGAGCACAGACTCACTGAAGAAGAGACAGAAGTTTGGACACAGGATATGTTGGTGTAAACAAAGGGAGGAGGCCATCAAAGGAGAAGTACAATAGGATATTTAGAAAAACTTCTATACACTTATTTTATATTTGGATAAGCATTAAATTTCAGGATTTTTCTGGTTTAAGAGTTTTTCCAAAATAAGAAATATATTCACAGTGGAAAGAACATGTCCATTTTCTAGACAATATAACTGAAGTTGATTTTCCCTTTTTCCATAGGTCTGTAAATACATATTAAAAAAGTAAAAAAGACTGGAAGGCAGTATTATATAATGAAAGATAACAGTGCTTATATCTCTGGGTGGTGACTGAAAGTCTATTGGCTTCTAAAATTTTATAACTTTTCTACAATGAGCAATGATTATTTTTGTTATAAAAAAAAAAACAAACTAACAAGACAGGGCCTCCCTGATGATGCAAGGGGTTGAGCACCACACTGTGGGGCATCCGTAGCCACTGCAGCATGGGTTCGATCCCCAGCCAGGGAGCGGACCCACATGGTGCAGCAGACCTCTCCTGCCTCGCCTGCTGCTCCCCTCAGTAGTGTATTTCCATTGATCTGCTTGTTCTGCTCCCCACTCTTGTCTCTGGTGAATCCTCTCACCCCCTGCGCCTCTGACCTGTACCCTCACTCTTAAATGTGTAAATAAAAAAAAAAAACCAAGACAGAAAAATATGCCTTTAATCATGAAGTAATTGCAAAGATCTACTGGTTGAAATATGCAAATGCCTTCATAACTGATTAGGGACTGTATTTTGGGGAGGGATTGTTCTTTCTGTTTAGGGTACTAATAAAATTTGTGTATATGTCCTAAAAGCTACTATTTGAGGAGGAGTTAAGGAGAAGGATACATGTTAAACAGGTTGACTGGCTGCTTTTGATAGTCTTCATATCTAAATCCTTTTTAGGTATTAAAATCCAAACTCAGAGGAAAAGTGATTTCCAAATTTGCAGGTTTGGTCACTTTCTAACATGAGCATTTGCCCTTCATAAAAATTAGTCATGTTACATAGAGACAGTTGGGGAGCAGGGCCCATCTGGATGACTCATACATTTTCTATAGATAACACAAAAATCCTTTCCAATAGCACAAGAATGGGTAATACCTGAACTCTCCTTGGAAGCATACACAAATAGCAACAGAGCCAAGTGCTTTACAAATGGAAAGGTCAATGACAGTTGTGCAGTATGAGCTACATCCAGAAATGGCAACAAACATTGGTCAAGTTAAATTAATGGAAAAGATGTTTCCCTCCCAGCTCACAGCTTTTCATGAGTAATTTCATAACTACACATCACTATGAATCATTCTTAGCACACATACTCTAAGTATCAACAAATTAATTCATGACATAAGCCTTCAATAGCACAAAGTTTGACTGCCTGGTGAAATAAGCTCTGAATATTCAGGGTGAGATGATCCAGTTTAGTCAGTTCCTGTGCATTTATTCCTCTTCTCACCTGTTCCCAGCTTCTAATCATTTCACAGTTCACAAATGTTCTCACCAGAGAAAGGAAGTGAATCCAAACCAATAGATTTAACTCCATGTTAGCACTTTTTTGTTGGGTAAATAAAGACAAGGGTTTGGTGTCCCCCACTGACTTTAATTATTCTTGTTAGCCTTATACCCACTACCATGTATAGAAGAAAACTAAAACTCAATAACATTTGGGTAGAAAATAGGTCTTAGAATTTTAGAAGCTTCCTAAATCCATCTGTAGAGGTCTCCTTGGACTGATTATAGGTCACTGAATGTTCAGGAACCATGAAACACAACTTTAAGTCACTCAGTTTTTGGTAATCACAAAAATATTCTGGGGATTCAAAATGCAGCCACAGGATAACATGTTTAGAAGTCCAACAGCCTCTCAGTTGTAAGTCTGACTCGATCAGGTGTATGAGACATTAGACACATTTGGCAAATTTGAAAGAGTGACCTCAGAGGATCATCCACTTGTTTACACTATGTAAAACCAATGTGGGTTAGTCTGTTTTTTTGAATTTGACTATTCTGAAGAACAAGTAAGAAATTTAACAACCCTAGGTGAAAAAAGGCATATCTGTAGCATTTTCCAATTTCCCTGGTGTAAAAATTCCCACCATAGTCAATTTTAATCCACCAACTTTATATTATTGAATGAGGAATTGGGAAGAGACAAGGAGAAGCACACCATTTTATAACATTTCCACAATATATTAGATGTAAATAACCCTAAAAGCATGGGTAACAGTGAAGTAATTAGGAAATAATGAAGTTTGGGTATTTATTACCTTCTTTTTAATGTAAATTACATTTTATTTAGCTATAATAAAATTTAACGATTGTTCCCATAGGTTGGTATGTTTCATCACACCACTTAATGTGGCCCAAAGACTTACCAAGAACACGTGATCAAATATCTGTGTAGGGCTGTCCATCTGACCAAGGATCACTATCATTTCATTGTCTATAAATTCCTTGAATTCTCGCAAGTTGCACACCATTTGCATTTCCAACTCAGTTCGTATCTGAAACAAAAATGGCACATGATACTAATTTCTGTGCGGGTCTATCTGTATCTTCAATCACTCATCACTTCTAGCCCATTCCTACTGTTATCCTTTCCCAGCCTTGGTACAGGGACGGCTTAAGGTCTCTTACCTCTTTGGATGTGATATTCTCCAAATCCTTCTGCATCATAATCTCTCTTAATTTGGTTTTAATTAGCCTTTCAGTTCGCTCACGTTCAGTTGGACTGAGGAGAAAGAAATGGTGATTTTTCTTAGTGAGGAATTTCACTAAGTAAATTAATATGCCATTTGATTATGTTTCCAAATTGGTAGGCCTTGCCTCTATAACCCTCAAATTTATAATTCTGGAGCTATGGCAAAAAAGAAAATACATTAAAAAAAGTTTCTTTTTAGTATGTGTAGAATGTAAAAATGTAGGAATTAATTGGAGAGGTTGTACACATCTAAGAGTCCTTAAATACATTAATGTACACACATATGAGGGAGTCTTTACACAGAATATACTGAGTGTTAATACTCTTGAGGACCACTTGTTGAACTAGAATGCTGAGCGGATAGACCAGTGATGTGACCCATTATTGAACTGGGTCTTCTGTAGTTTAAAATGCCACCATATGCTGATTTTCACTGACAAGTTTTAGAAAAGGGGAAAAAGTGATTCCCTGTCTTCATTGAGGCAAATTCTCTTTCAAAGTGGATTTTAAGTATTAGCTAAGTGGAATACCTCCACCCAGAATGTTCCCCATTTCCTGAAAGCTCTCATAAAAATCTCTGTGAACCTGTTAACCCATTTTCTAGATAAAGGAAAGAAACAGTTAAAAGGTTAAATGATATGTGAATGACCACAAATACCAGCAGGAGAACCAGAACTCTCAGCCTAGCCTAACACTCTACCTGTAGGATTATACTGCTTCCATTATACTTCTTCTGAAGCTTTTAAAAATTATCCTTGCAACTTTAATATGAAATCAAACTAGGCAGTTCAGTTGACTCTACAATTACTAGACAGATATTAGTTCAATGTAACTGGATGCTTCTCTCTGAAAGCGTTATTTCATGCTATGTAGAATCTGAGTGAGGCTGACAGAGAGCATTTTCTGTCTCATCTTTCCCTCCTAACATACTCAAGAAAGGTATCTATTCTGCAGCTCCTTATTTGGGGATGGAAATGGACTAATAAGCCTTTAGGCATCCAGCCTGCCCTTGCTGTCTCTTGCCTTATCGCTGGCTGTGAAAATAGCTTTGGTAATCTTCAAAGGTGGCTCTGACCCCACAACCTTGGGGCTCCCCACCACTTGTGATCTCACTATGAGTTCTCATGAACTCTGCAGAACATAGCTAACACCCAGACAATTTTCCTGTCAGGCAAGACCTCCTTGTCTTTCTAAAAACAATTTTTTTTAATTTAAAGATTTTATTTATTTATGCATACAAAAGCTTGTGTACAGCTCAGAGGTGTATGGAGGTGAGAAGATTCACCAGAACAGAGTGGGGAAGAGAACAGGCAGACTGACTGAAATACACTGCTGAGGGGAGCAGCAGGCAACACAGGAGAGGTCTGCTGCACCATGTGGTTTAGCTCTCTGGCATGGGATCAAACTCAGGCTGTAGTGGTAAGAGCCTGAGACTTAACCTCCAGGTCACCAGGGAGGCCCACATCCTGTCTTGAATAGAATTAAAATTCTTTACCATGCTCCCACCATTTTTCCTACAAAAAGTTAATTCTAGTCTTCCATTAAAAAGAAATATAGATAGAACAAAATTTAGCACCAGTGTACATGGGTACTTTAACTTAGCAATTTTCTTCCCAACACTTCATACTTGTTTGAGACAGAGTGATCTGGGAGTAGATAACATCTGCATTTCAATCTCAGCCCTGCTACTTACTAGTGGTGTGACCTTGGCTAAATCCCTTCCCTTCTCTGAGCCTCTGTCTCCTTTCCTAAAAAAATGATAGTAAGAATATCTCCCTCTTGAGGTTCTTATTCAATGAGACACATATGAACTGCCTGGCATAGCCTCTGATGTTCAATAAGGGTGCCGTAGATGTACATTCCCCTCCCACCTCGTTTTTGGATTTCAAAATACGAATTTTATCGATAGTGCAGCAATTAAGTCCATTGTAGCACACAATCTCCCTGTATTCTCAGCAGTCTTTTTTTAGGGTTTTCTGGTCAAACTTATGAGAGTAGGAGGAGAGGAAAAAACATTACAAACACTCTTTCTTAATTTCTCTAGAGGAAAAAATTGGAAAACACATAAAAACACAAAGAAAATAATCACTAAAAATCCCTCTACAAGAGATAATCACTATTAATACACTAATATACAGCTTTCAGTGTTTTTTTTAATAAACAGCTAGATTGTTAATTAAACATATAACAAATTGGGACTACATTGTGCAACAAAGAACTAATATTTAATGATCTTCTACCTATATGAGGGCTACATTTTTTTTTTTTTTTTTGCTTGAAGAGCAAAGAGAGATAATGGGTAATTTCATTTATTATTTTTTGTGTTGCAGTTTCTAATAAAATCAGGAAAAATAAGAAAGATTTTCTTTCATATAAGTCAGTTTCAAAATGTCCATTTTTGAGTTAGATGAAACATCCTTTCATAACTATCAACCAGTTATAAATCATGGATTCAACAAGATTTCCCAAGGTCAGAAAGTCAGATTAATCCTTATCTTCTTAGTGTTGAATCTTAAAAGAACTAGGGCTATTGAGAAGGTGTTCCTAGTACCAATAACACAGCAAAAAAGCTTCCACTGCCTTTTTATTTTTCTACTGTTCCATTCATAAATTTCTTACAAATTTCACCTCTTCTAGTAAAAAAACAAAACAAAACAAAACTATTAACTATTATTAAAGTCTTTTTAAAGACTTTATCTAGTTCTGACATCATTTTAGGATTCTGGAGGTGAAAGTCTGTAAGTCAGATGGTCAGCTACACTTCTTTCCCAGGTGCAGAACACCTGAGAAGTGCAGAAAGATCAGTTCAGAACAAAATGAACATCCTGACTAACTTCCAAAAGCAGGAACTAACGTGTGAAAAAGTTTCCAAAATAGTCACACGGGTTTAAACACATAGACCTAAAAAGGAAATAAACATTAGCTCCATCTTAGGCTTTATCCAACTCACAGCTCACCAGGGAGATTTAATAAAATCTTGCTGAAAAATATTTAACAAGGCAGAGATGGAACTGAGTAAGATACCTGCATTAAATAAAGATATTATTTTGAACAAAAATAAATCTAAACCGATTGTACAAACCTTAGCATTCTCTTAAATCAACCAGAAACAATGTTTTCTTTAGTATTAGAAACAACCCTCTAAAAGTTTCTCTGGTGACTAATTTGTTTACCAAATATTTCTTTCATGGGTAATGCAAAGGTAGACTGCAATTCAGCTCCTTTATTTATTTATTTAAAATATTTATTTACTTATGCATCCAAGAGGTGGGGGTACAGGTCAGAGGTGTGGGGGATGAGAGGAGTCACCAGAGACAGAACAGGCCGATTGACTGAAATACACTGCTGAGGGGAGCAGTGAGTGAGGCTGGAGAGGTCTGCAGTTCAGCTCAAATTTCAAATTAATTGAATATGAATTAATGGAATGTTATGGTACTATAGCTCTTAACTGTGGTTATTCCACTGTACCCAGGAGTGAAAATCTTTAGGTCTGTGCAGACAATAAAAAGAATAGGGTTCTTTATGTGTAGCAGATATATGATGTAGACAATGAAAGGTATCACTTAATTATTTCTTGAAGAAGGAGATTAGTTAGGAATATGCTATTTACAACCCCCAAGCACACAACAGAAGGACTTTCATAATCTTCTTTAAACTGACTTACATGTCAGTGAAGAGAGCTGGAGAATCGGGCCGGTGGGACTGCACATCTTGCATAGCATTCCACTCATTGACTGAAGACTGATCTGAGTTGATATGGCTTTCGTAGTAACTCACCCAGGTGAGAAACAGGCTGCCTGGGTAGTAGTTATGCATTCTGGCCACTTCACAAGCTTTGTGTAGACTCTGTAGCGCAGACCTAGAAGATAAGTTGGGAAATGAGCACTGTAGAATTGTGGGGTACCAATAGGATAATAATTATGTGTACCCCTAACTCCTCCAACTTTTAAATCCTTGTAGAATTGTTGTCTAGAGACTACTCCCTGGCATTCAAGATTATCTGACTCTAATCTGCACTATAATATCTATCCATAGCAACTGACTAGACATTTCTTGTTAGGAGATATATTATTAATGGGAGGAAGAGGGAATGCAAGAGAATTGACCACCCATCAGCGAAAAACAATTCTGGGTACATATGGAACTTGTAATCCTAGAGTTGGAACTATGAGGTGGCTATGCTATATTGCTAGAGATCTCAACCATTTATTCCAGAACATTCATTCATGAGATACAAATGTATATATTATCCCCTATGATTCTTAAGGGCTCCACAAAGATCACACTTTGAGGACATGTCCTTTAATGTCCAGAAAATACTGATCTAATGATACTTATCATTCTTGCTGTCTTCGTCTCCTAGTATCTTTAAATCACTTATTCGTACTTGAGTTACTTTTTAAGAATAGCTTTGGTTATTATGAGACTAATTAAATCTCTAAACATGAACTCAGGGATCCAAAAAAGGTAAACAAAATGAAAAAATACTTTTTTGATTATATATTTGGGAAAAGCTAAAGCCAGAAATGCTAAGAAATTGATTATACAAGAACAGGGATCTTTCTACATTTTATTTACTGAGGTATCTTAAGTGACTAAAAGAATGCTGAGTTCATAGTTGAAGCATAGTATTTGTTGAATAAAATGTCTTAGCTATAAACCAATGCCTCTCTTCTAAGGAAAAAGACAGTATGAGAGAATTCTAGGGCAATCTACTTATTTTTTTCATTTTTATTTTTTTCTCTCATAACAAAAGCAATCCCTGTTTCCTTTCCCTTAGAAAAGTTAGGAAACTCAGGTAAAAGGCAGAAATATCCTGTAATATGACCATCTAGAAATAACCACTATTAAGGTTTTAGTGTAGGTCTTTTCAGTATTTTTTCTGTACATAGGTCTACAATAAAGATATGACCATATTCTGCATTCCACTTTAACTTGCTCTTTTTAAACTTGCTTTATATCTTGCCACCAACATCTTTCCAAGTCAATAAACTAGATAATTTTAATGGTGCACAATATTTAGTAATGTGATATACCATATAATTTAACTGAGTTTTATTTTTCAGTCATTTAAAGCTGTTTTCCAATTTCTGCTATATTTGAAAACCGATAGAACATTCTTATGGTTAATATTTTTGTACACACCCATGATTATTACATAAGAATAAATTCTTAGCAGAACTACTAGGTCAAAGGACATGTAAATGATAAGGCATATTGGCCAATTATTCTCCAGAAAGCTCTAGTTTATTCTCCCACCAACTGTATATGATAATGTTGGTTTCTTGAATCCTTATCAATCTAGTATAAGGTAAATTTCTAAAAAAAAAATTACAAATTTGATTTGGGATCAAGGCTGGGATGGGAAGAGCACAGGAGACTATGGTGATGGTGCACTGGTGAAACTCTATGGGAACTACATTGAGAAAAGAAAGCAAACATTGTAAGAAAAAAAAATTTAAAAATTACAAATTTGATAAGGGAAAGAATATGCCAGGTTATGTTTATTAGGGAAATGGATTCTTCTTTAAAAAGAAAGTTGTAGGCTCCTTTAAAATGTTTTCTCTATTACTCAAGGTAAACCAATTTCCTAGAGAATTCTCAGTGAATTTAACTTTCATTACATAGATTCAAAGGTAAGGACCAGCTTAGGGCAATGTATAGACATTTAATGCATGCTTTCTTCACTTAGGAAACACATGCTTCAACGGCATATACAAAACTCTCCTGTGCACGCCCTAGAATGCACTTAAGTCTTAGCCACCTCAGACTTGTTAGCTGCATACAGGAAAGTAGCTGCTGCCGCTACTTTCTGTGGAGAAAACACTTGGTCTAAGTGCTGCTCTGATCCAGACATCATCTCTTCTTTTCTGTGACTCAGTTCACTACTCCCCATGTGGCACACACACACACACACACACACAAAAAGCTTAGTAGCAAAAGCTAACAGAGCTAGAACCAATCTACTTCAGAACATCAAATCATGACTAAGGTGATTACCTGAATCTTTACTGTCTTAAAAATTAAGACTTCTTTATATTCCTTCCCCAAAATGTAACTAAAAGCACAGACATTTATGGGATTCACTGCAGCTTGGTTTTACTTGGGACCTGGGAAGAAAGGTAAACTGCCAGGGCCTTAGTTAAAGCAGGACAAATTTCCATGAGAAATTTAGCTGTGAAATAAGTTCAGAACTGATCTAAACACATGACTGAAACTTTGTTCTAAAACTCAATTACTATAAAAAATGGTAAGATTGTTAATTGTTTGGTTGACTATTTTAGGACCCCACACACCTCAGTTTATCAATTTTGATAGTCAAGAACAGGTAATTGCCTGAAGTCTTTTTCAGTCTCCTTTATTTCTTGTTTGGTTTGCGTTTTGTCCACTCTGCTCCTCATGGGGACTTGCACTATAGTATAGCCATCTGAATGAAGAACTAAAATTCAAGTCCCTGACTGGGAAATGAACTCTGATTCTTAAGTCACAACATTCCCTTGTTACATGAGATACTTTCCTAGATTCTAAAACGAGAGACTAAAAATCTATTCTAAATGTAAGAGATACTCTCAGACCAATTACATAACATCTCTAAAACCTCAGTTTTCTTATCCATAAGGAGCTAATAATACTATTTTGAGAGGCTGAGGGTAATCTATGTAAAGCACTGGGTACAAGGCCTGACTCCCAGCAAGTGCCTGCAAAGTGTCATCACACAGCTGATGGTTATTAACAACTATAGTGCTTTTTATAGGCTTTATTTGTATCGTGCAAAGTCATCATCAACTTAATGGAAACACCTATCTACAATGTAACACCATCAATGCCATCTTCATTACCTCAAGACATTGAAATTTGTTTATTTATTTTTTTTAAGGGTGGGACTTAATCTTTATTTACTGGGTACTACAAAATAGGAAATTCCACACAGAAATAAGAAATCCATTGAGAGGAGAGAATTCATACAGTAAGTAGTTTGGAATCGTTCAAGTATAGTTTTGTTGTAAAAAGTACTACAATTACAAATTACATTTAAAAAGCTCTTAGTTGAGAAACAGTAAGACAAACAAACCAAACACAGTACACAACAAACAATTTTATGCCTCAGCTGTACAATCTAAAAGTTAAAGTCCCAGGAGTGCCATCCTGAACTTGGAATGTACACCTTCAGAGGTAGTTTCTGTTACAACATTTTGTGGCACAGGGGTGCTGGCTTCTTGTAGCGATTTGAGTGTCCAGGTAAGATTATGCAAGTGACCACATGCTAAAATGATATATCAGGAAAAGCAAGAAGAGCTAACAGTGGTTCAACTGCACCATACCTGATAACTAAGTCTTGGAAAACTGAACCATCACCTGCAATGTCTTCTAAAGACCAAAGGGCCAGTTCACTGATGTGAGAATGGGGAGATGCCAGCAGAGAAATGAATGCTGTGATAATAGCTCCATCAAATGGAGCCTTTGTTTGTTCTGATGTCCCAGAAGCAACGTTAGTAAATGCCCAAGCAGATTCAAACTGAATGGGACTATAGTCAATTCTGCCCAAGGACACACATTTTAGATTAAAACCAGCCTGGATTATGTTGTCTATGGGGGGCTGGTTTTTTCCTAGAAAGTAGTTTCCTAGTGGCTTAAGTAGCTTGGAGCTGGCTTTCCAAATTGTTACTCTTTATGCCTTTGACAAGGTCATCGACAGACCAATTTACAGAGCTCTGGTTATTTAGATGTTTCTGCAGTGGAGAAGTAGGATCATCAGGAAGTGAGTTTTTCTTCTTTTCAGCATCTAGTCATCTTTCTTTGCTTTTCTCATTAATTTCTATTCTGTGCCACCTCATTTCTGTATTGTCTTTCCCCTTGCTCTTGAATCTTTTAAGGCAGGTGGCTGATGAATTAGCATTCTTGCTGGTGGATATGGTTATGAGACAAAGGAGAAAAACTTTAAAGTCAGGCCAGGCTTCCACAGGACATGGGGCTCACATGGTGTGGGGCCAGTACCCTCCAAATGTCCACCTCAGTTCAGCCTGAAGATAGTGTGGTTCAATTAGATGGCTGGCATGATTTTCAAGACACTGAAATTTAATTTGAAGTAGTGTAATGTTCTAGATTCGGCTCCTAGACTTCTACTAACAATGTGTCCCTATTAAAACACGGTGCCAGCTGGCTATCTGAGCCATTAAGTATCTTCCAGAGTTTAAGAATACCCAATTTCACTTGTTACTCACAGTGATAACCTAAAAGTTGAACTTTCAGGTCATCTTTAACTATCAAGGACACACAAACAGATCACACAAAATCCTATATACAAAAAACAGATCATGCAGCATTTTCATAGAGAATTGTGCTATATAAAATACTACTTTCACAGACTTAATATCACAGAGATATTAAAACTCCTCTTACCACATTGCCTGCACAGATACAGGTTTGAATATGTGGACTCTGTTATCTGTTGAAACGCTGAATCCACTAAGGAAAGAGAGAATGAGACAAAAGTCCGTAAGTGAGAATGAGTCACTTCAATTGTGAGTTTTCAAGGTTGTTTTGCAGTTAGCAACTGCAGGCTCAGTAGAATCATCAAGCATTTCATGTGGAAGTTAACTGGAGGACAGAACTTGACTGAAAAGTTTCAATAAATTGCCTGATTTTATCTACTAAGCAAAATGAATGACTCCCACAGTGGAGTTAGAGAATCATATACAGTTTCCCAGCTGTAGCTACAGACAAACTGTTCTGCTGCATATTTCTATTTGGAAGTCTTATGGGTTCTCAGCAAACCTGACCCTGGTTTTGTAAACTAGAGCAAACATCTTGGTCTCTTGGGACACAGTCTAAAAACACTAGGAGGTGGGAGGTGGAGGGTCACTGGGGGAACTGGCACAGGAAAGGGGTTATACTGTAGGCTGACAGCTGGCAGAGGCAGCAAGAGGTTATTTAAAACAGAACATATCATCCTCTGGGAAAGCACTGCAACAGTCCCACATGCTCAGATTAGAGTGAGCCAACGAACTAGTTCTTTTTTGTTTGGATTCTTACCATAGTTAGCCTAGATGAACAGAAGTGAGAGGCCCTGGCAAGTTTTATTTTTACTCTACTCCACAAAACAGGAGTTCAAAAAGGACTCACGGAGTTGCTGACATGACCAGTGGGCACACCGGGCCTCCCATTCAGCTGAATGAATGGGCACTAGATGGAACACCTCCCCACTGGGCTTTCTATAAGAGAATAAAAAGGGCAAGTTCTTACCCATCACCATCCAAATGAATTAGGGTGTCACTCCAGAGGGGCAAGACTAAGCCCATGGTACAAGTGCTACTGCAAGAGAAGAAACAGTCCATAAGTTACTTCCTGTTATTCCAGGATGCATTTCTTTATTAACTTCTAATACAGAGATAACCCTCTAAGCTCTAAATTTTGACAGTGTCTGGCTGAAGAAATCCAAGGTATATGCTTAGGAACTGTTTTAAACAGGTGGTTATCAGAGGTCCCTATATATTTAATAAGGAAAACATAGCTGAATGTCCTGAATTGCTGTTTTGTAAGCAGCCACTATCTAAAAAAATACAAATGATAGTTGCTGTCTTGCTAATTGGTAGGGTGTAGCCCAAGGTTGTAGCACTTAAATTAACCCCAGAAATATTTTTAATCCAAGAATTACTTATGAAGATCTCTGAATATGTGATTTGCTAGATTCTAATAGAAAGGTTTACACAGGCTTATTGATCATCAGAATAAACTTAACAGTTTATAAGGGAAAAGGAAATAAAAAGTAATGGTTAGTGAGAGATTTCTTGAAACCAACCACAAATAGACCCAAACCCTATATATACTATGTTTTTTCCTATACACCTGATAAAATTGAATTTATAAATTAGGCACAATAAGAGATTAAGAGTAATTACTAATGAAACAAGTTACAACAATATACTACATATAATATACGTATAATAAAATTATGTGAATCTTGTCTTTCTCTCAAAATATCTTCTTTTTTTAAAAAAAATATTTATTTATTTATGCATACAAGAGCTGGGGTACAGGCCAGAATTGTGGGAGGCGAGAGGATTCACCAGACAAGAGTGGGGAGCTGAACAGGCAGATTGACTGAAACACACTGCTGAAGGGAGCAGCAGGCGAGGCAGAAGAGGTCTGCAATGCCATCTGGGTCCTCTCCCTGGGCGGCAGCAGGGGTCAAACTAGTGCTGCAGCGGCTGCGGTTTGCTTCACAGTGCATTGCTCAACCCACTGTGCCACCAGGGAGGCCCTCTCAAAATATCTTCTATTGTTAAGAACTACTGTTGACCATAGGGAACTGAAACTGTTCAAAGTGGGGAGTAACCTACTGCTGCATCACTTAAAACACCCAGAGGGGAGGCTGGGGAGAGTGCCATCGAGAGCAACTCTGCCTTTCACTCTCCCAGCCCAAGCTTTTATTAAAGATATGAACAAAGGATCAAGAAAATAGCACGCAAGATATGAACAAAGGATCAAGAAAATAGCACGCAATGTTGTTTATGCTTGTAAGATTAGTAAGTTACTGCTGGAACAGATTTTCTAGTTAGTAGGGAACATGCACACAAGCCAGTACGTCCTCAGAGAATAGGAGTGAATTCTGGGAAGAAGTTTTGTTTGCTGAATTTCTAACCTCCTGGAACTCCATATGCAGAGTAAACAGGTGCTCTCAGAAAACTTCAGCTCCCTTTAGGGCAGCAGACGCCCAACAAACTACCCCAGACCTCTGCCACTTTCTCTTAAGGCTGACAAACCATTTCTCCCTTCCCAGTCTCCCAAAGGTTCCCCCACTCTCTTCCTACCAATAAAGCTAGATAAGCAACTACAGTAGAAAAAACTTTGGGCTTGGGAGGTAGAACAGCAGAGTATGGTCAGGTTAAGAGCTCAGGCTATGGAGTCTGATGGGCTCTAGAACTTGGATTCTAGCAGCGATTGTATAAATTTAAGGAAATTATTTAACTGCTTGCTGTTCTAGTTTCCTTATCTATAAAACTGGAATAAAAATAACTTCTTTATTGGATTTCTTCAAAGATGAGATTGGATAACACACAAAAATGTGTACAACAATGCCTAAAACATAACCACTATGTCTAAAGATCTGGATTTGATTCTTCTAACAAATTATTTAACTTCTCTCAACCTTAATTTACCTTAAAATTCAGGTAAAAGAATTTTCCCTTCCAATGTTGTAAATATTTTAAATACTTAAAGTGAGATAATATATGTGACTGTACTGTCATGTAAAACAAATGTTGAATATGAATCTGTAGTGAGTGCTCTAATACAAGTGAACGTGATTGGCAGGGGGTGGGCATTATGAAAATACATTAAAGACAGGACTACCAAACTTTCGCTGCTGGAGTAACTGCAGGGCTAATGAAGGCTATTCCTTAGTTTGGGCTGTGTTTAATGCTTTGCACTGAATTTTCTGGCTTGTGTTACCCAACACTCCACTAGTCATTCCAGAGTTCTTCAGGAAATTCAAATCAAGATTGGAATGGCTTATTCGCATTGGGACCCTGAGCCCGAACACCAGACACACTTCTGTCATGCCAGTCTGGAGGGAGTAAGCAACTATTTTTTGCCTGATGAGATGAGGTGAATAAAAGGAAAACTTGTTTTGAAAATGGCTTCCCAAGGTGGAGTGGGGTTATTTTTAGAGTAGTAGTTATTTTTTCAGTGAGTGCTCATTCAGGTTCCTAGCAACTAGTGTAATTTGGGTATAAATATGACGGGCTAATAGCCTGTTGACTATTCCAGAAATTAAGAAACTACAGAAGTTGACACAGAAGGTCTGAAAGGGTACAGTTTATGAGCTTTTACTAGACACCAGTTAAATATGGACACGTAACAAAGCTATATAGTAATCAAATGTCATTTTCAGCTTGCATTCAGGTCAGAATGCTTCTTTACATTAAGAAGTAACTTTTTCATACAACACGAAAGAGGTCTGAATTAGGCACACCTTGTGTTTTTATCTGGCTCATAAGAGTCTCATGAAATTTTTCTTCATTAAAGAATAGGTATTTTTAAAAAAAATATTATTCTTTTTTTAACAAAAAATATTTTTTTATTTATTTATGTATACAAGAACTGGGATACAGGCCAGAGGTGTGGGAGGCGGAAGTGAGAGGATTCACCAGAGACAGAGTGGGAAACAGAACAGGCAGCTCCATTGAAGTACACTGCTGAGTGGAGCAGTGGGTGAGGCAGGAGAGGTCTGCTGTGCAATGTGGGTCACCTCCCTGGTTGGGGATCAGACCTGTGCTGCAGTGTTTGTGGATGCTTCATAGTGCGGTGCTTAACCCCTTGCACCACCAGGGAGGCCCCAAAAGAATAGGTATTATTTAATAGAAACTCATTCTATTCAAAAAATACATGTTGAGTGTCTATATGCAAAAGACATCTCCAGGTGTTGGGAGTACAAGGAAAAATTCTAGAACATAACCATAAAGTTCTATTATTTTATAACTTGAAATATATGAAATTCAGATGATGTATAGGAATTCCTAGTATCAAGTTTACCAAATGGAATGAAAATTTGTTTTCATATCATACTTTTTTTTCTATAAACTAAAATTTTCTTTCAAAAGTCAGATATGATTCAGGCAAGACTATTAGTGAAGGGAGATGTTATTCTTTCAAAATAAAACTGGGCATCTATATTAGTAAGCACTCTTTATGATTTCTGGGAATATTTAAGAAAAGTAAAAGAGATAAGATATGTATCTGATTTCTCACACCGTGGGTCAGAAGAATCTAGTGGAAGATGCAAGTAAAGCTTTTATTCAGCCCTATTTCCTGTTTTTATGGGATTTCCATAGGAGAATCTGGGAGAACCAAATGAAGTAGGATCTATTACAAATAAACCAAAGCAGAGCTGTCCAATTAACCTTTCTACAATGATGTTAATGCTCTATTCATGGATTGTCCTATATCGAAGTCTCTAATCACATATAGCTAAAATACTTGAAATGTGCCTAGTGATTGAGTAACTAAGTTTTTAATCTATTTTTAATTTATTTAAAAGCTACAATGTGGTAGTAGTGGCTGTTGTAATGGACAGCAGAGATACAGAGATAAAAATGCCAATCAGGGCCTCCCTGGTGGCGCAGGGGTTAAAAGTCTCAACACTATTAAGCTACCACCAGTCACTCAGCATGAGTTCAACCCCTGATCAGTTTAATACCATGAGCTGACCCACATGGCACAGCAGACCTCTCCTGTCTTGCCCATTGCTCCCCTCAGCAGTGTATTTCAGTACATCCTCCTGTGCTGCTCTCCATGCTGTCTCTGGTGAATCCTCTCACCCTCCTCCCCCACACCTCTGGCCTATACGGCAGTTTTAGAATGCATACAAAATAAATTTTAAAAAAGAAATCCCTATCAGAGATTTTAAAATCCTAATGAATATAGGTAAGTTAAGACTTCTTATAGGATAAGTGTTTACTAAAAGGTCTGTTTCTTAGCTAACACTGGAGGTTAAAACCAAGCAGGACAGAAAGCTTTCTAAATGTGGTTTACAGAGGTGTAATTTCAGAGTTGTAAGTGGTATATAAGATAACAACTCTGGCCTTGTGAATCCACAAGTCATTTTGAGGTTGACTGCTATGTACAAGTTCAGGTAAACACTACTTACTACTTTGGGAAATTTTCTAGTGACAATGTGATACCCCTTCCTGTTCCCTCCCCCCAACTCCCACCGATGAATCACCCTCAGTCTCCTCTTTGTGGCTAAATTCTCCCAGTCCTATGTCACACCTCTAGCTACTCAGCAGTTCCATTCTAGTACCCAGCCAGGAAGTCAATGCTTTGAGACATCTGGCAGGATTTCCTGAGGCTTATCATCTAGAGTGCAAAGATCTGCTTAGCAGCCACATTCCACAGGCTTACCAAGATTTCTCCAGAAAAAGCAGAAAAATAAGAAAAGGAAAAATAAGAAAACCTTAGGGACACAAAAAATGTAGGTTCTGTGTTATATGTGAATCTTTTATCAAAGGATATAAAGTACCACTAAAGCCAGATGTGCATGATTATAAAAGGTTTTGCTTTGAGTTTAAAGAATAACTCCCCCCTCCCTTTTTTAACTCAAAAGGAAAAAGGAAGCATGCCATTTGGTAAAAGTACGGTTTAAGGTGATGGATAAATATAAGAGATTGAAGTTAAAGTGGGCTCCCTCTGAATTAGGACCCACTGATTTACGAGCACAAAGGGTGTGTGCTCTTAGAATCACCTAGGTGAATCATGACCGCTTAAAGTGGGCTGCAAATAAAAGGCAGCTTTCTCCTACTACTTCCCATTTTAAACCATTTGCTTTATATCATCACCACCTAAAGATGAGAGGAAGGTAAGGAAAAGAGTGGTAAATTACGAACACATAACCACAGATTTTCAAATCATTTTCATCTCTCAAGATTGAATGGCTAAGATATTTTTGTGTTCTCAAATTTTATGCATTGAACTTTATTTTTTTTAAAGATTTATTTTTTTATGCATACAAGCACTGGGGTACAGGCCGGAGGTGTGAGGGGGGTGAGAGGATTCACCACAGACAGAGTGGGGAACAGAACAGGCACATCAACTGAAGTACACTGCTGAGGGGAGCAGGGGGCACAGCAGGAGAGGTCTGCCATGCCATGTGGGTCCCCTCCCTGGCCGGTAGCAGGGATCGAACTTGTGCTGCAGTGGCTGCGATTTGCTTCATAGTGCATTGCTTAACCCACTGCGCCACCAGGGAGGCCGTGCATTGAACTTTAAAAGTAGAATGCATAAGCTGTTTCTGTGATAACTCAAAAGGAATGGGTTATCTAAAAAGGCATTTACCCATCCTCTCTCTCTCTCTTTTTAAAAAATACTTATTTATGTATACAAGAACTGGGGTACAGGCCAAGGTGTAGGGGGTGAGAGGACTCACCAGAGACAGAGTGGGAAACAGAACAGGAAGACTGACTGAAGTACACTGCTGAGGGGAGCAGCAGGTGAGGCAGGAGAGGTCTGCTGTGCCTGGCCAGGGGTTGAACTTGTGCTGCAGTGCCTGCTGATGTTTCATAGCGCAGTGCTTAACTCCTTGTGCCACCAGGGACCACCCTCCCCCCCCTTTCTCTCTTCTGTTGTACCATACCTGTCATTACAGGAGAAATCCATTCCTAGGACGATGCTTTCTTCAGTGTCTTGTCTACCATTAGTTGAAACCACTACCATATAGCGTGTTCGATTCTGGTAAGTACTTTCTAGTCTGACAGCCTGGAAGTTAACAGACAATACATAAATTAAGAAGGTGAATTTTAGATTATTCAACCCTTGTTACATCAACATCTTAAAACACACTCAGTAGTACAGTAGAATCAATAGAAGACTTAAATTTAAATCCCAGCTCATATATTACTTATACAATTTTTAGTAATTTACTAAGTTAACTGAAAAGAAATATAATAGTACCTACCACACTGGGTTGTAAGAACATATGAAACAATGCATGTTCAGCATAGGGTTTGGCAAATATAAGTGCCCAATAAACATTTGCTGTTATAAATTATGCTAATTTATAATGACAATTACCAAGGCATGTTCTAAAGACCAAAGAGGGGAATGTTAGGTATATGAATGTATGAGACTCACAGATGCAAGGACATAAATAATAATTCTGAAACAAACTATTAACATCTAAGAGGACTATGACCTACTGAATTTTTGCAGTGTTTTCTTTTTTTAGATTTTATTTTATTTTTTAATTTATTTATGCATACAAGAACTGGGGTATAGGCAGAGGTGCCAGGGTGGGGTGTGAGAGGATTCACCGGAGACAAAGTGGGGAGGAGAACAAGCGGATCAACTGAAATACACTGTGGGAAGAGCGGTACTGAGACAGGAGAGGTCTGCTGCGCCACATAGGTCAGCATCCTGAACTCAAGCTGCCAATAGCTTGATAGTGCTGAGATTTTAACCCCTGTGCCACCAGGGAGGTCCCTGAATTTCTGCAGGTTATATGCACTGTAATTTTTTCCCCTTCATTTCAGTGATAATTAAGGAAAATTGTTTTTTCAGAAGTGTATATTATTTTTATCAAAAATGTTTTAACTTTTTGGTTTACTTATAAGTTTATTTTTATTGATCAAGCTTTTTCCTTACATTGCTGTCGTCCCCATAGTCTGCCCACCACCATGTCACTTGTGAGCCATCACCAGAGTCCCTGTGTTCTTCACCCCCCTGTTCTGACTCCCTCCTTTCCCCTCCTTTGCTGTGTGCCTCAGTTCTATGGTCAGCTTGCTAGTTTTCACTTTTTCTTGACCTCTTTTTTAATGATAGTTTAAAATAGCTTCAGAATATTTGAATATAGATAGTGTCTTAGATGATATTAAGGATTTACTATGATATGCATGTAGTTAGGCATTTTTCTTAAGTATCTGGAGTGAAGTGATGGTATCTAAATTTCACTTTAAAACATTCCAACAGGGGCTGGGGCCTCCCTGGTGGCACAGTGGGTTAAGCAATGCACTATGAAGCAAACCACAGCCACTGCAACACGAGTTCAATCCCTGCCGTTGGCTGGGGAGGTGACCCACATGGCGCCGCAGACCTCTCCTGCCTTGCCCGCTGCTCCCCTCAACAGTGTGTTTCAGTAGATCTGCCTGTTCTGCTCTCCACTCTGTTGCTGGTGGATCCTCCCACCTCCCCACCCCGGACCTCTGGCCTGTACCCTAGTGCTTGTATGCATAAATAAAATTAAAAAAAAAATATTCCAACAAAATTAAGTTCAGTAGGTGAATATAGAAAACTGTGGTACATCCAGACAATGGAATATCATTCAATGCCAAAAGAAGTGAGTCATCAAACCATGAAAAAACACGGATATTACTAAGTCGAAATCAATCTGAAGGCTTTACATACTGTGTGATTTTAATTACAAGATATTATAGAAAAGGCAACACTATGGAGACAGTAAAAAAGATCAGTAGCTACCAGGGATTGGGGGAGGGAAGGGAGGGATAAACAGCTAGAGTCCAGAGGATCTTTAGGGCAGTAAAACTCTAATGCATGATACTAAAATGGTGAATATATGTCATTACACACTCCTTGAAGTCCATAGAATGTACAATACCAAGAATGAATCTTTTTTTTAATTTTATTTAAAAAAATATTTATTTATTTATGCATACAGGGCCTCCCTGATGATGCAGTGGGTTAAGCAACACATCCCTGCTGCCAGGTGGGGAAGTAACCTACATGGCGCAGCAAACCTCTCCTGCTTCACCTGCTGCTCCCCTCAGCCGTGTGTCTCAGTAGATCTGCCTATCTGTCCCCCACTCTGTCTCTGGGAGATCCACCCCCACACCTTCTTTTTTTTCCCCACACCTTTTTAAAAAAGATTTATTTATTTATGCATACAAGAGCTGGGGGTATAGGCCAGAGGCATGGGGGTGGTGAGAGGATTCACCAGATACAGAATGGGGAACAGAACAGGCAGATCTACTGAAACACACTGCTGAGGGGAGCAGCGGGCAAGGAAGGAGAGGTCTGCTGCGCCATGTGGGTCGCCTCCCTGGCCAGGGATCAAACTTGTGCTACAGTGGCTGCGGATGCTCCATAGTGTGATGCTTAACCTCTTGTGCCACCAGGGAATCTTAATATAAACTATAAAGTTTGAGTAATAATGATGTGTCATTAAAAGTTCAGCAATGGTTAATAAATGTACAACCCTAGTGGAATATGGTAATAATAGGGGAGAGTAAGAATAAGAGGGGGTAGACAGTATGTGGAAAATCTGTATCTTCCACTCAATTTTGCTATGAACCTAAAACTGCTCTAAAAAAATTAAAGTATATTAAAAAATTTGATGAGGGTAGATATAATGTGTTCTTACAATAATAACAGTAATAACTAACAAACTGGCTTGGAGGAAACTTTTGGAGTTGATGATATGCTTGACATAGATTATAGTGATAGTTTCACAGGTGTATACTTATTTCTGAACTCATCAAGTTGTATATATTGAATATGTACAGGTTTTTTTTTATATGGCAATCACACCTGTTCAGTAAAGTGTTCCAACAAAGAAAGAGAAAGAAATAGATGAAAGAAATCTGGCAAATTGTTGATTTTATTAAAGCTGGGTAATGGGTTCATGATGATATAACTTTAGAAATTTTCTCAATAAGAAATAAATTTTTTCTTTAATAAGAAAAAAACTACCAAAAGGTAGTTATAAACCTTAGAAATAAAATGGTTTTTAACCAGTTCATTAAAATATTTAGGGTAGATATGTTGTGTATACAATCAGAGTGCAAATGCTGAGGATTCAGTGGTGGAAGCGAGAGATCTGGGCCCTGTCCTCATAGAGAGTATACAGTTTAGACTCTTCATCTATTTATACATTATATGTGCTGCCGAAGAGAGCACAGCTTCATCTATTTATAAAAACCCAGGAAAATGTACACTGGAGGCATTTTTCTCTGTATGAAACACCTGTCCCATTCTTTATTTCAGAGAGAAAGAGAGTTCCAATCCCATCAACCTGCTGAAGACCTTTGTCAGAAATTTCTGTTTGGAATTCTTTCAGTGCTTTTTCTGTAGTCTCCTTCCCCTAAGCTCTGCCTTATTGCAAAAGAGGCTGGGCAAAGAGAAAAAGAGTTACACAGCTCAACAACCCTTCTAGCAAGGCAGGTCAGACTCCCATGGTTTTCTGTCTATCCTGATACTCCTAGGAAGTGCTGGGAAAGCAGAAGCAACAGAAGTGGTTACATTAAAGCTTATTTCTAGTGGGGGCTGATACAACAAGAATATAAAGTCCACCATTCTGATTTCAAGTACACAAAGTAGAGTTGTATTACTAAATTAATGTTCCATTAAGTAACAGCATTTCAGGCCAAGTTCACTTGTAAGAAGCTAAGAGAAAGGAATATTTAAATGCCAAAGGTCTAGTCCTAGTGCATTGGAACTAAGTAAGCATAATATACATTCAGAGAACTCTGAATTGTAGCAGATGCACGTGAGGAAGGCCCACAAGCAGCAATGACTGATTCTACAAACACTCCACAAAATAACTAAACCAGAAATCCAGTTCAGGCAAATTCAGACATTAAAGATCTCAGATATTATACAGTTAGATGTGGGCTTGCCTTGGCTTGCTCTGAGCTAACTGTTCAGTCTGCAGAGTAAGTGAGAGGCTCTTTTATCCTATGTTAAGGCCTTGAGAATATCTGACCAGGCTTAAATACAAATGGGCACAGGAGTAACTGAACTGTGTTTCTAACAATTTATCTGCAGCTTCTACACCAAGCAGGGCCAACTGACTGGAAAAGTTAAAGCTGGCAAAAAGAAAAAAATTAATCTCTTTAATATTATTTGTCATGTAAGTTTATAGGGAGGGCAGCAAGTTTCTTTGTGACATTCAGTGCAAACATTAGTAGTCTCTCTTTTTTTAAAAAAATTATTTTCTTACATTGTTCATTTTTGTACAATAGCTGGTTTCTCCCCTCAGGTGTAGTCCCCACAGTTCTCCCACTAACATATCACTAGGGACCATCACTGTATCCTTTGTGCTCCTCCCTCCCCTATGGTGACTCCTCTCCCTCCCCTCCCATTGATATATGCCTCGGATCTGTGGCCAGCTTGCAAATTTTGTCTTTTTCTTGACCTTTCATTTAGTTTCTCTATATTCTGCATATAAGTGAAACCATCCAATATTTATCTTTTCCTTCTGATTTATTTTTGGCTAGCATAATCCCTTCCAGCTCCATCCATGTTGTTGCAAATGGCATGAATTTGTCTTTCTGGATCACTGAGTAATAGTCTACTGTCTCTTTTGTAAAATGAGTTAGTATGTTTTAGAACATGAGTTACGTGTGTTTATAAATAAGAACATATGAAACATCTGGCCCTACCTTGCTTCATTTAAATTTAACAAAAGATCCCAAATCTAACTGGAAAAGTCCCAGTCATCTCACAATGATTTAGGATTGAGGCACATCTCAGATTTTAAGCTCAATTTTAAACTCTAAAATGGAATAGCACTTTGAGATCTAGGAATTGGATCATGGACCTCTGGATAGTACCTACGGTAATTACTAAATTCTTACTAAAGAATTGAAAATGGCCCTTTAATTAGGGGGTAAGCAGCCATGACATTAATTCCATACCTAAGCCTTAGGAGGACAGGGTGAATTCTTTTTTATAGAAAAAATTCTGTAATGCCAGGGCAAGGACCCAAGGTTTCAGTGTTCCCTTTAAGCTTCAATATCTAGGTTAAGGGATTAAACACAAATTTAAGAAAAACTTAATGTTTGAGATTTATTTCATATTCTCTATAGGGGGAAAAATGAACAAAATCTAATAATCTATTCATCAAGCCAATGGGGGAATATACTTAAAAATGGCAATTTGTATATAACAACCTAATGTTAGAACTGGCAGCAACTCCAGAATGCACATGAAGTTGGTGACTGGAAAAGACACTGATTCAGATGCATATAAATAAGTGAAGTTCTCACTGAGACAGATAACTACTGAGGCTTACTGTTCTCCCCCTCCAAAAAAAAAAACAACAAAAAAACCTCAATATTCTGGATTTTAAAACTTCACAGCAAATAATTATTCCAATTTATCACCTAAATTTGGAATCCTATTACAAGTGTTAGGTAAACTGGATCTGCCATCCTAGAACTAAGATAGATGTGAGAAATCATCTCCAACCTCTGCATTATTCCTGAGAGATAAGAACCCAAACTGTTTCCAAAGTTCATTTATCAAAGGATAGTGTTAAAACTTACTTCAGTAACCAGTTTAAATGTTTATCTGATTATAAGCAGTTCACAATGCCATCTGTTAAGTTTCCCTCTCAGCATCAGCTAATATCAGGAAGTGTTCCTCTTGAAGCTTACCTTGGCCTTTAATTTCTTTTCATCAAGAGTCTTACATCACGCCTCTGCATGCAATGTTTATTCTCACTGAAGCCACATTACAAAGTCCCAATGTCTAGACAAACAACTCACCCAAACCCATCAGAGAGAAAGGTATGTAAATATTAACTTCTAGCCAAAAGAACAAACCAAAGTCAATATCTAAAATTAAAACAGACTTCAGATGTGACATTAATAAACTAAAGAACACAGTCTTCAAAAGAAATGGAAATTGAGGGAGTTTCTAGATTTCAATTTTATAATCAATCTGTATGAAATTCTTAAATTAAAAACATCTATGGGTTATATTGTGGCTAACCATTAAAAAATGTACTTATCTAAGGACATGGAAATATATCCATGACAAAGTATAAAGAAAGAGGTTACAAAAGCAATGTTTACATTTTTATCTCATTTATATAAAAAAATGCTCTTACACATATTCTTATACATACATGCACACATACACAAATAGACTGGAAGGAAACTTATGCTAATTGCTAACAATTTTTTCAGAGTGTAGACTATAAATGATTTTTTCTTTCTTATTTAAACCTTTTCTATATTATCCGATTTTTAAAAAGTATAATATATTTATACTTAAAATAAATCCATTTTCATTTTGGAAAAAAGTCATAAAAACCTAATTTTTTCACACTCTTCTGCAAAGTACTAAAAAAACAAATAAACAAAAAACCTTAACAACACATGGGCTCTAGTGAAGACCATTACTTCAAAATTAAGACATTACTTCAAATATCAGCAAAGTTGAAAATTTCCCAGTTTTTTAAAACTAAATGGATCTTTAATAATGTGCAAGAGTACTACAAAATCACTGTCTTCATTTTTTCAGCTACTGTTTTCCTAAGTTAATGCCTGAAACTGTATTTGGAACACAGAACTCCCCTGAATGCAAAACTAATTTAGTCTTGCTTTCAATGCAAAAAAAAAGTGGGATTTGATGTCTCTTTTGCTGGGTTATTAAAAATATAAAGGCAGGACTTTCAGTTGACTATCAAACTTTTAACCTTATGCATAAGTCCCAGGATGAGAGTTTAAGCATTCCAAATTTAACTCAAAACAAAGGCTTTGCTTTGCATCTACAAATGCTCCTTTCATTTAGAAAAGTGCTAATTTGTCCAAACTCATACAATGTATTCACTCATTTTCTTGAAGATGACTCACTCAATAATCTGAAACACAATGACTATGTGTTTATAACAATTCAAAACAACTGTAAATGGCTTGTCATTTGAACTGTGAATTAATCCAGAGACATTAGTTACATTTTCTGAATTTGGATTTTATAAATGTAAAGCAGCAGCAGTCATATTTAGTAGGGAAAAATTTAATTGCTAATTCTGCCTCGCTGCTTCCTTAATGTTACCCCAAGATTCTTGTGGTTACAATTATTTCAACATTTAGAGGTGCAGTCCAAACTCCAGTAGGTTCTCAATGACAAAAGGGTAAAATGAATGATAAACCTCAGTTTTGGCTCTCCCAAACCACACAATTTTGGGAAATAATGAACAAATACCTATTAAACATGTAGTATGTGTAAGTGACCAACAAAAATTAATGGCCATATCAAGACGGTGACAGAGGCAACACACAAAATTAAATAAACAGAAAGATTAAATAATCAGTGAGTACCATAAAATCAATTTTATATTCTGCTCTTCCCAGAAAGAAAGCAGAAATCAACTACTTAAACTTAACATTATCTTGGCAACCCACTCCCAAGTTAACATATCTTGGTTACTACCCTAACCCAGAAGGGCTCATCACCACATACCTGGAGTATTTAATAACTACCAGTAGGCTCTCCCTGATTTAAGATGGCTGCCTCCTTTCCTCAATTCTGTGTTAGCTTCTGAGGAATCTTTCTTAATACCACAACTGTTCCATGTAATCTCTTGCCTCAAAAACCTACAACTGCTTAAGGAAGAGGTAGAGGTACTACTTCCAGGTATTAACCTATAAGGTCAAATAGGGAATGTAAATGAGTGAATTAGGCCACCTTAATATTGAATGGGTAGAAATGCTTTTCATTTTGCACAAAGAAATGTTTCTTTGTGGAAGTTTCTTGTTTTTATTAGAGGGTCTACTATAATAATACGAACAGTGAAGACCTGCTGAGAAATGGTGACATTTAACTTCAGCATCCAGGAGACATAATAAGATACGTGGGCATTCTTGTAAATTAAGAACCTATGCCACATCAATCCTCCCCCACCCCAAGTCCATGCAAGTTTTGCCATGTAGAATAAGGTCTCAGACTTGCCATAATTTTTAATTAAAAATTTTTTTATTCATATAAGAACTGGGGTACAGGCCAGAAGTGCAGGGGGTGAGAGGATCCACCAGAGACAGAGTGGGGAACAGAACAGGCAGATTTGACTGAAATACACTGCTGAGGGGAGCAGCAGGGGGGAGGCAGGAGAGGTTCCGTGGGTCCCCTCCCTGGCTGGCGGCAGGGATCGAACTCATGCTGCAGTGGCTGCAGTTTGCTTCATAGTGCATTGCTCAACCGACTGTGCCACCAGGGCGGGCCCAATTTTTTAATTTTTGAAGACAAGTCCCAAGTCTGGATTTTTATTTGAAATGACCCAACTTTAAAATTTTGGCTTAGATTTTTAAAAGCCCAATGACAATAAAACATACGCCTGGCCTACGTGCATGCGTTTTGAGACCTTTAGTTTTGAAATAATAAGTTCCTATTTGCTTGCTTGTTTTCTGGTCGCTTATCTTCCCTATAGTAACAATGTCCCCATATTTAGGTAATATTTTATAGTCTTTAATAGGCTATACTATCCATTTCATTTTCTCAAATATAAATAGCAGAAAGGAGATGATGAAAAGGGTAAGTGATTTCTTCAAGTTACATAATTAATAAAAAAAATTAGCTCAAGTCTCCTGACCAGCAGAAATCCTTGGCCATTTAATTTAATTCTCTCCTTTTTATATATGTTCTTTTGCTCTAGTCACTTAGAATGGCTGTCTTTTTTCTTTCTGCCAATATAAACATCATCCTCTTTCACTGTTTACAAAAAACCTTCCCCAATTATGTCCGTTTTCTCTTTTTTTCCTGAATTTCAGTTGTTGTTATAGTCTATAGCTTATAAACTGGAGCTTACCAACAGTCTTGAACTATCAAATTATTTTACAGCATTTTACCGAATTATATATATTCATATACCCAATTCATATACCTTATTACATTCCAAGCTACTTGATTATAGGGATCATTCTTCTTTTCTATTCTATAGCTCCCAGCACTGAGTTAGTACAAAAAAATGACTATTTAATGTTTACTACCTTAGATAGTTTTTAGAGGAAGAGACATATGACAGCACAGACTTACCAGTCTGATGTTGTCTTCTGGGCGGAGTAATATGAACATTGCTTGGAGATGTTGTTGGAGATCACCTGATGAAATTTATGAAATAAAAGATAAGTGTTCTTCATAAGATACCAACACAGAGGATTTCCTCTATCCTAATGACTTTTATGGTTACGGAAGGACTCTAAGTAGACATAGAAATTAAGTATTTTTTTTTAAGATTTATTTATTCATGCATATAAGAGCTGGGGTACAGGCCAGAGTCCAGGACGGTGAGAGGACTCGCCAGAGACAGAGCGGGGAGCCGAACAGGCACACTGACTGAAACACACTGCTGAGGGGAGCAGCGGGCAAGGCAGGAGAGGTCTGCTGTGCCACGTGGGTCCCTTCCCTGGTCGGCCGCAGGGATCGAACTCGTGCTGCAGTGGCTGCGATTTCCTTCATAGTGCGTTGCTTAACCCACTGCACCACCAGGGAGGCTCCTAAGTGAGTATCTTAATGTGATTACTGACTTCTTTTTAAATGGAAAGACAGATCTGTCTAGATGCATCTATGTACATTCACATTTAGTCTATATCACATTAAAATTTTGTTTTGCATTTGTCTTATGGAAGGTGAACTTTCTTAGTTTTATACCATGATGGATATTAATGAGAGTGATGGTGAAATCTGCTGGACAGAGGCATATACTGGCTGTGCTTTTAGGTTCACTTGGAAGCACAATGAAAAAGTTAGCAGTGAGGGAATTTTAAAAATGGAGATTACTGGATCAAGAAGATGTGGTATACTGACTCAGCAATCAAAAAAGATAAACTAACGCAATTTGTAGCAGCATGGATGGAGCTTGAAGGGCTTATGCTCAGTGAAATAAGTCAAAAGGAAAAAGAAAAATACCAGATGGTTTTCACTTAGAGGAGGAATATAGGGGATCAAAGAAAACAACAACAATAAAAAACAACAAAACAAAACAAAAATAGACAACTATAAATCAGAGACATTCTGCAGGGGAGAGCTAGGGAAAGGGATCAAAACGAAGGTGGGAAGAGCACAAGGAACTATGGTGGTGGTGCGTGGGTGAATTGGTGATGGCAATTTTTTTTATTCTATTTTTCCCTTTAATTTATATATATTTGACATCAATTGTAATCCCCATGTATTCCCCATCACCATATCACCAGTGCACCAGGTGATGGCAATTTTATGGGGACAACACCTGAGGAAAGAAAGCAGACATTGTAAGAAAAAAAAAAAAGAATAAAAAAAAAAATGGGGTATGCTATGCATAGTGTTAGCGTTGTCCCTAACTTTAGCCATTCTGTCATTCTTATTTCTGTAATTGTAATCTTCAGCTTCTAAGATTTTTGAGAGTCCCCCAAGAATAACATCAACAGTTTAAAATGATTTCCACTGTAGTGGTTAATATTAAAATGAGAGTACTTACTAAATACAGATCCTAAGAGATAATCTATTTTACTGAATAAGTTAGATATCTAATTAGATATTTTAAACTAGTCAACCATTATTTGAATGCTCACATGTTCTTTTATAGTCTACAAAATTAAATTGAATTTCTTTTGGATTAAGCTATTACAGATTTCCTCATATTCATTATTCTGTACTTGGAAATTTTAAAACTTTTGCTAGTAGATAATATAATTATATAAAGGGACTGAAAAAGCCACCTAATCATAGATGTCAATGTAACTTGTTCTCATATTGGTCTTAAGATCTATATTATAATTTTTTTCTAAGTTATTTCATACCTGTTAATTATGAGATGAAATACTGACATGCACAAGAATTAGAGAGAGGCAGGGAGAAAAAAGGTAGGTTGGCAAACAGACATGTCTGTCTAAAAGGTCAGCAAGTCTGAAAGCCTTTCCTTCTTTTTCTTTCTCCCATTTCACTGCTAGCTTCTGACAAATTCTATTATTGCAGAATCTCTCAACTTTCAAAATTAAAAAGATCCATTCTACTATATTTTAAACCCACAGATATCATCTAATGTAGATATAAAGTATGTATGTTTTATATATACTGTAACATGAGCCACGTTTAAAACAATATGCTAAGTGAAAGAAGCCTGTTTCAAGAATAATTTATATGGAAAACAAATCTACAGAGACAGAGATTTGGTTGTTTAAAGCTGGAAGAGAAGGTGGGGTTTATTGGGAGCGATTGCAATGGGTACTGGGTTTATTTTGGGGTGATGAAAATGTTCTAAAATTAGACTGTGATTATTGCACAACTTGGTGAATAGACTAAAAACCACCAGCAAAATTAAATGGGCAGTGGGTGAACTCTATTTCATAAAAGTTATCTTTCTAAAAGCAAACAATGTGGGGAAACAAAGTGTTAGGTCTAAACAATGAAGAGTGGCTGGAGTTATAAGTTACATTTGAATTAAACAGCAGAGACTTTTTAAAAAATAGCTTTTCCCCTATTTTATCAGAAGAAACAACCTCAGAATTTTCAGGATGGAGAACTTCTAGAGGAGAATCACTTCCTCCAGAAATGGGCAAACAGTAGCTCTATGTCCCTACTCCAAGCACCACTGGTCTAAAGACATAACTGGCTTCTTAAAAAGTCAGACAAAGGCCCAGGAGCCCTTCTCCTAGAGTAATGCCTCTTATGTGAGCTGCGTATGTGGACGCACAGGTTTTTTTTTTTTTTTTTTTTATTGCTGACAAGTACTGCCATGAACAAATCGGGTATTTTCTATTGGAAAAACTAACAGAGGCAATAAACAGTACTTCAAGATTCCTTCTCTACATTCCCCATATATTTTACTACCAACATCCAGGTTTCAGATTTGTTTGCTTTTATCAATCTATCTATCTGTCTGTCTGTCTGTCTATCTCAAGCTTTGTCTGCTTTATTTTTACTCTTTTCCTCTAAAGTGTTGATAGACAGTCACTCATCATTTCTTGACTGCAAGAAAGTATTTGGATATTTTAACTCAAGAAACATGGATAAAAAAGTACAATTAGACATAGCAGGTCTTTGATCTGTTCTCAATTTTGCCATCATCTATGTTACTGTGAGGTCAGCCAAGGCAGTTTCAGCTTATATGAAATTCTGATCTGTGTAAGTGGCGCTCTGAACTGCATTTATACTCACATTGCCTTAGCAGTCCAGTCTGGATCACAAATGAAGCCCATCCAGTTTATGTTACACCTGCTTTTCTTTTTCGTATGGGGAACAAGATCAAATAGAAACCTGGGTGGCAGCTGAGTGTGGAAGTTTATTAAAATAAAAAGGCTAAGCAGGGCAAGAAGTTTTAAAAGCCACTGGCCCCACTTACTATTTTTTTTTTAAAGATTTATTTATTTATGCATATAAGAGCTGGGGTACAGGCCAGAGGTGTGGGGCGGGGGTGAGAGGATTCACCACAGACAGAGCAGGGAGCAGAACAGGCAGATCAACAGAAATACACTGCTGAGGGGAGCAGTGGGCACAGCAGGAGAGGTCTGCTGCGCCATGTGGGTCCCCTCCCTGGCCGGTAGCAGGGATCGAACTCGTGCCGCAGTGGCTGCGGTTTGCTTCATAGTGCGTTGCTTAACCCACTGCGCCACCAGGGAAGCCCCCCCCCCACTTACTATTACATGCCACAGAACACTTAGTCTAACATCTTAGTTGGGTGAGCTAGATTTAAATCACTAATTTAATTTTTTCTTTATTGTAAGTGATAAATATCCAAACAGAAATGCAAAGTTTAGCTGGGTCTACTTCCTTTATGCATTCAAGTTTGGGGGATAGGATCCCCTCCCTCTGGTGGTGGGCATTAAAGAGGAAGATTTTATTTTATTTTTCTTTCTTTATATATATTTGACATCAATTGTGGTCCCCATTTCCCACCACCATTTCACCAGTGCACCGCCACCTCAGTCCCTTGTGCTCTTTCTGCCCTTATCCCATTTCCTCCTCTGCCCCCACAAAGTGTTTCTGATTTGTCCTCGTCCTTGTCTTTTTATTTTTATTGTGTTGTGGTTTTTTTTTCCATTGTTATGATTCTTTTCCTTGGTCCCTTATTTGGTTCCTTTATATTTCTCCTAGAAGTGAAACCATCTGGTATTTTTCTTTTGCCTTCTGACTTATTTCGCTGAGCATAATCCCTTCTAATTCCATCCATGTTTCTACAAATGACTCGTTTATCTTTTTGATTGCTAAATAGTATTCCATCGTGTAGAAGTACCACATCTTATTGATCCGGTCATCTACTTTCGGGCATTTAGGTTGTTTCCAGGTCTTACCTATTGTAAATAGTGCTGCTATAAACACAGGGGTGCAGGTATTCTTTTGAATCAGTGTTTTTGTGTTCTTTGGGTATATTCCTAGGAGTGGGATTGCTGGATCATATGGGAACTCCATTTTTAGTAGTTTGAGGAACCTCCACACTGCTTTCCATACATGGTTGAATCAGTTTGCATTCCCACCAGCAGTTGTAGGAGAGTTCCTTTTTCTCCACACCCTTGCCAACATATGTTGTTGCTAATTTTTTTGATATGTGCCATTCTCACTGGTGTGAGGTGGTATAAAGAGGAAGATTTTAAATCCACAGTTAATTTTCAAAAGTTTTCCCCTTACTTTTTAAAAAAATGTCCATAGCTGGAGAATTTTGATAGGAGGATGACACTGTCCAGTGAGAAGGATTATAATCCTGAGGTGTATATTTGCAACTAGTTGAAGGTACCAATAAAATACAGGGCAGTCACTAAAGTAGCTGAGATTATATGAACTGGAGGATAAATTCAAATCCTAGCTCAATGGCTTTCAGCTGTGATCTGTATAAAGTTTACAGCTTTCTTTATTCTCTTCCTAGAGGCTGCAATTTCTTCCACAACTAGGAGGTAAGATATCACCAAAGTGGTACATTTATGACAACAAGCAACTACCTCTGTATAGTACTGATCAGGCGCTTGCCAATCATAGCCCTCAAGTTGACTTTCATTCCCCCCCTAAACAAAGAACATTGTTAGAAGAAAGGAGTAAGGCTGATTATCTCCCCAAACCGTGGATATTCTTTCCCTCACATGATTTCTATGATTCTGCCTTTCTTAACCTCATCAACCTAAGTGCATCTGACTTTAGAGAAATCCAATATTTGGACATACAAAGGCACATACTAGTGTCAGTGGGTACAATACTGTGATTTATAGTGAGACATATATATTTAGTCTTTCTCCTGTTCCTGGTGCAGAACTCCTAAAATCCTTGGAATTTCTTAAGTAATCTAAGTGATAAGGATGTTTGTAGTTATGTTAATGAGGCAACTTTTGGAAAGCACTTAAGTACAGGTTATGAGAGAACTCAGTCCAATGATTAGAAGGTTGGAATTTTCAGTTCCACTCCCACTGGAACTCTGGGGCGAAGGACTGGAGGTTGAACCCATCACCAGTGGTCAGTTATTCAATCAAGCATGACTATGTAATGAAATCTTCACAAAAACCAAGAAGGAAGGGAGTCAAGAGAGTTTTTGGGTTAGTGAACACATGGACATTTGGGAAGTGCTGGGCAAGGACACAGAAGCTTCAAGGAACTTCCCAGATACCTTGTCCCATGCATTTCTTCTGTCTGGCTGTACCTAAGTTAAATATTTTTATAATAAACGAATAATCTAGTAATTAAAGTGTTTCCCTGAGTTCTGTGAGCTGCTCTAGCAAACTGATCAAACTGAAGGAGGAGCTCCTTGGAACCTCACATGTATAGGAGGTCAGTCAGAAGCAAGGGTGATAACTGGCAACTGATGTCTGAAAGACAAGGAAAGGGACAATATTGTAGTCTTTAACTAGTGAGATCTGAAATTATCTCTAGGTAGATACCAGAACTGAGTTGAACAGTAGGACACCCAACTGGTATCCAAGAATTTCTTGGGTGTGTAAAGAAAAAGACTCATAGATTAGAAGTGGTGCAGAATATTAGCAGGTTATTTCAAAGCTAGAATGTTACACTCCAAGATGAACATTTATTGATAACTTTATTGCTAGAGAAGTCCTCTGAATTCAGTTTCTGGTATTTTTAGTGCAAATACAATCAAGTAGATTTGGATATTTAAAGACTTTTGATTCAACAGTGACACTGAATTTATTTGTCTTAGTAATATTCCATATTACTCTCTTCACACTATCACTGGAAAGCAGAGAGAAACAAGAAATTTAATCTTTGGAGAAAAAAAAAGAAAGAAATTTAATCTTTGGTTGGCTGAAATAATTTTTTCTGGCATCTGAGGAAATATCTAAACATCTTTCAGTTATCAAAACTGAAAACTTTAATTGATAAGTACATAAAATTTCATAAGCATATTTTTGTAACTTACTATTTTTCAACGAAAGTTGACTGAACATCTACTGTTGGGGGGGAAGGGTAGTCCTGAAGGGATTACACAGATGGGTATGTGGACTCCAACCCCCACTCCAGACCACCAGCGTTCCAGAACCACAAATCCAATAAGATGATTATCAAAGAGTGGATCCCTGGGACCTGAGGGTGGAGTTGGGCAGCCAGGATGGCTATAAAACCAGAGGGGTGAGCCTTGGGCCCTCTCTTCCTTTGGAGTCATCTCACTTGACTCAGAGACAGTTCTTAATGTGCCAGCTTAGAAGATCTGGTAGGATATTTGCAGATTTGTATCCCTCTCTTTCCCTTGGTATTATTACTATTTTATTCCCCTTCTTTTGTAAAATAAAATCCTTTAATAACTTTTGTCACGTGTGCCGAAGTTGGTACTTATTATAAAAGTCTGAGCGTGCGGGTGAGGACCCAGTCAGGGAAACCCATTTTATATTAGGGTTGCCCTGTAACACTACTACATAAGACATTCTGCTAAGTGCTAGAAAAAATGGTGTATGAAAGTGAAAAATGATTTTAGCACAGTATAACACTTTCTTTCACTATTAGAGAACTGTTGGAGATAAGGCAGTCTACCTTTCAGAACAAAACAAAAGGCAAAGAAGCCAAGGAAGGAATAGTGTATATGGTGGCTTACCTGCATGCTTGTTGCGTCTATGGCTGATTCTTGGAGTAGATGAGCCATTTCCCCGTGGTAGAAAAAGGGCAGCACCTTTGACAGTTAGAAAGCTCTCACTGATGCTAAAAGGAAAAAAAAAAATTATTTACAGAAGGAAATCAAAGAGTAAGCTGGAGACTCACTTTAGGATTATCCTTTCCTCCCTCTTCCAAAGCTCCGACTCCACAGGATAAAGTAAAAATAAAAGACTCTAGTTATATCTATAATGATTACATGTATAGTTATCAAAAATGGCATTTCAGTGGTGTTCTAACCAGATGCAAATATATATTAATACTTAGTTATTATATATTATACATAATATATATTATATATATAAACAAATAGGAGTTTGCTTCCATGTTAACATCACCCACCATGCAGATGATAGCTTAACAGAAGTGGAGAATTACTGTAAAGGAAAAAGGCTATTCAAATTACAATTATTAGTGGATGTGTATCCAAAGAAAACGAGATATATCTCAGTTAGTTCATATCAACAGACTAAGTCAATCTTACCTACAGATTTTGAAAAGGATAGAAGTTATAAATCACTAGTGATTTCAGAAATATATAAAAATGCAATATATAGTAATTTGTAAATAGTATGCTATTCAGGATAAGCTAATATATTGTGACACTGTGTACTCACTACTAGAAATCTAATTGGCATCTTACATTTATTATACTATCAAAACTGATCTCTTGAGTTCTCCTGCAAACCTGATCTTAGCTTATTCCACCCAGTTGTTGGGGTCTCATACATTAACAGTCAAACTCTGGTTTCCCTTTTTCCCTCCATCAAATATGTATTTAATCCATCAGCAAGATTTATGAACTTTAAATATAGCTTGAATCTGTCCACTTATCTCTATTCTGTTCACTTATCTCTGATAATGATCCACAGCAGCATGATTTTCCACTGAGACCATACTGAAAAGCTTTTTAAAAGTTTGTTATTACAGAAAATTACAAACATATACAAATGTAGAGGGAATAATGTAATGAACCTCCGTGTTCCACTACTTTCAGCTTTTCAGTCTTAGTTCTTCTATAGCCTTACCCCTTACCCTTGAAGTGAAACAAATTCCATACATTCTATCAGCAAAAATTCCTTTGTCTGCAAACACTTCTGCACGGAGGCCACAGTGATTTAAGAAATATACTTGATAAGCTATAATGTCATTTCCCTGTCTGAAAACCCCCAATGGTAAATCACTGTAAACTTATAAAGAAAAGCTAGTCTGGGCCTCCCTGGTAGCGCAGTGGGTTAAGCAACGCACTATGAAGCAAACTGCAGCCACTGCAGCACTGAGTTCTTCCCTGCCACCGGCCGGGGGGGTTGGGCCCACTTGGCACAGCAGACCTCTCCTGCCTCGCCTGCTGCTCCACTCAGCAGTGTGTTTCAGTCCGTCTCCCTGTTTTGCTCCCCACTCTGTCTCTGGTGGATCCTCTCACCTCCCGCGACTCTGGCCTGTACCCCAGCTCTTGTATGCATAAATAAATAAATCTTTAAAAAAAAAAGCTAGTCTTTGAACTTAAAGGATCTGTAACACCTGATAAGTTATATCTCTGATCTTGTACTATTTTCCCATTTTGTTTACTATGATCTAGTTGCACAGGACTTCTTTTTGTTTCTTCTGTATCTCAGATTCCTTTCTCAAGGTCTTTGCGCTTCCCCCCATCCCAAAACCTGGGATGCTTTTCTCCTAATTTGATGCTAAGTAATAGCTTAGGTATCATCCCCTCTTCTTCCATCCTAATCACACTGTCCTATTGCTCAGTTTTTACTTTCTTCAGGATATTTACGATACACAAAAATTACACTTATTTACCTATACTTGATTGTAATTATCTTCCTATAAGTTCCGTAAGAGCATAGACTTTATTTTGCTTATCACTATATCATCAACACTGAAAATAGTGCCAAGGATATTATCAGGTACTCAACAGATATTTGATGCATGAATCAATCCAATCTATGAGTTTGCTACAGTTTTGTAGCAATCATTATAATTCAGGACAGGAAAAGAGAAGTTTTATAATTTCACATGTAAAAAAACAACTATTACAGAACTTGAATTTACTGTAAAATACAAATGTTTGAGAAATTGGCGATAAAATTAAACCATTAAAATTAAACCACCTCTATAGTGTTGTAGGTCTTTGACTCAACCTTATTAGTTAAGAAGCACAGATTGTTGATAAACCTTTGGGGTAACTTGCCAAATAGACTGGAAATGCCTTTTAAAAACAATCATAAGAATCCACAGATACCACTTAAAAAAAATCTGCATGCTGGCCAGGATATTTTGTTTTCATCTTTAAATAAAGTATTGCTCTCTTGTGGTCTGTTGCACAAGTCTTGTCTCTTGTTACATTCATGGTATGTACGTCACCCTGCTGTGGGTCACTCTGTTTTCACTCACATTACGGAACACTCTAAGACAAAATGTCTGAGTGACAGGATGAACATGGTACACCACAGACAGGAAATGAAATTCACACTTCTGCCAACACAGCAACTGTCTGCTTAACTAAATGAAAACATTTTAATAACAAAGGCTAAATATCCTAGCTATCATCAAAGTTATAGCTGTGCCACTCTACCTTCCAGTAAATAGAGTGAGTGGTCTCTACATCTACAAAAGGAGTGTTAAGAGCTTAAAACAATGCAGCATACCTCAGTTACCCCTTTTGTAAGATAGAGGCAGTTTCTGTTTGACCAACACTAGTTTAAGAGCTAACTTCCTGGTCTTTGGAGTTCTGCAATATTGTTCTTAGACACATTTGTTGCTAATGCTTTAAAGTATATCCAAAATAATTATTTAAAATGCATGTAGTGTTTTTATACAGGAAGTTGGGGGAAGAGGAACCTTGGTTAACTCAAAGCTACCCAATTATAAAAGAAGGACTGTTGGGAGTCAAACTCATATATGGTGTATAGTTAATGATTATTTGAATCATTTACACAAATCTCAATAAAATTTTATGATCAAACAAAACACACAGCAGATGATGCTGAGGCAGGAGACTGAGTTAGTAGGTTAGTACAAACTTCCAGAGAGTTATGAATGATATACTTTGGAGGGTAAAAATCATCTTTACTTTGTGCCCCCAGAGTAAAACTCCCCAGTTACCACAAAAGTGGCATACACTACTGATCACTAAGGGAACCAGGAATGAAAGTGTGGTTGATTATAAAATTTCCCTATCATCATTAAAAAAGGTCAAAGATAGGGCCTCCCTGGTGGTACAGCAGGTTGAGTACTGCACTATGCAGCATCTGTGGCACAGCACGGCACAGCAGCACGAGTTCAATTCCTGCCAGGGAGAGGACCCACAAGGCGCAGCAGACCTCTCCTGCCTCGCCCACTGCTCCCCTCAGCAGTGTGTTTCAGTCAGTCTGCCTGTTCTGCTCCCCACTCTGTCTCTGGTGAATTCTCTCACACCTTCAGTGACGCTCGCCTATACCCCAGCTCTTGTATGCATAAATAAATAAATCTTAAAAAAAATAGGGCAAAGATATATAAATGCTATCAAAGAAGGGATGACAACACTGAAGCATGGAAGCTATAAATAAGGAAGTGAAAAACTCACGACCAACAGACAGACGTTAGGTGGATCAAATTGAATTTGAAAATTAAATGCTTTATTTGCATTTTAATGAAAATTTTATGTAAATTTAATAACATGTACTTACTTCAATGTAAGGTTAAAAGTTTAGTATAGCTTGCTGGAAGAGCAAGAGATTCCAATTTTAGTATATGTGCTGCCGAAGCGAGCACGAGCAAGAGATTCCTTTATGCTTATATCAGTCTTTCTGAAAGAGATGCCTGAAGATTCAAATGACATATTGGTCTCTATGAATTTAGAAGAGCAGATGAAAACCTTTCTTTACTGACAAGTTCTCTAGAGCCTGGCCCAGAAAGAGGACCTTATAGAGTTAATTTCTATGGAACCATTCACATATAACAGATGTCTAAGTTAAACACAAGCCCAAAAGGACTTAACCTCCATATTAATGAAAACAAAACGAGATAAAGAGAATAGCACTCTCTCTTAATCTAAAGATGAGAGTAACAGCTGCTTGATTGGAAAATGACATGTATGGGATCATCTTTCTAAGTGACAGACAGTGAAGTTCTCCAGGGTTTTTATTGTAACACAAGTGAAGAACATCTATTCCTCTTTTGCCATTAAGATCATTTGTTCAACTAAGGGAAAGTCATATCTAGTTAAATATATGAAGTGAGATAATAGCTAACTTGACTAAGTTAAGCATACTGTATGCTAGGTATTGAGCTAAGCACTTTTCTATTACTTCTTTTAATAGTCACAACAATCTGATGAAATAGGCACTTTAAAAAAAAATCAATTTACATGTAGGAGTCTGAGGGGCTTAGAGATTTTCCTGAGATCATATAGTTTGTAATCCTCCACAAAATGATTTAAAGCAAGGTCTGATTTGAAAGTTCATGCTCTCGATCACTATATGCCATCCTAGTTTTATGATATAGTTTATGGCAGATGAAATAGTGTCTTCTCTATAGAGCTTTTCGACAGAATAGAATTTTAGAGTAAAGGAGTGAGAGAAAAGGATGGAATTCACCTAGATCTTAACTCTTCTCATCATGTTTTAAATTCCCCCTCACAAGGCCATGAACAGAAAGACTACACGGAAAGGAAATGAAGAACATCTGGCTGAGAGGAATCCAGTTGGGCTGGGTAGTAGAGAAAAGAATTGCAACTTCTGTTGGGAATGTCAGTAGCATTTCAAAAATGGAGAAAAGAGCACTCTGCTTTTTCTGTTGGGAAAGCTCTCTGTGTCAATCCCTTCCCATCAAAATCACTTCCTCAATCACCACATTTGTTAATTGGTGTTCTCTTAGGCACAGCATAGAAGAAAAGGTCAACTAAAACTGTCTGGAATAATCTCTCAGGAATGTGGCTAGGGTGATCATCCCCGATCAGCAGGAAGGCCAAGAAAGCAAAACGAAGCAATAGCAAAACTGGCCAAACTGACTGTTGGCCAGATGAATGTCAGTTAGACAATCTTTTGTTTTACATGCAACACACAGAAGAAAAGGGTAATTTGCTATGGGAAATCAAGTATCAGTAAGTGGGTGTAATTCTTTCAACATTAAAATGAAGTAGATTTTCATGTTTATAAATGTCTGTAATGCCAAACTTTTGAGTTTGTTTGGTATTTTTGCCTAGAGCCAAAATTTAAAGCATATTATTGTGCAAAAATAAAATATCATACCAGCTGTTGACTGCACAAAGCGAGCTGTTGGCATTTATGTTACATTCAAATACACATTATCTGAACTGTTACATTTTTGAGTTGGAGAATGTTCATTTAGGGAAAACTTACAAGACATTCTACCCTTCTAACATTCTCCCTTTTCTGATAAGAATTTCCTGCTTATTTAGAAACAGAATTTCATAATAAAAAGCTTCAAATATCAGCCCTGGAGCTAAAGGAGCTAGCAAAACTAATGCCTACTAAAAAGGTTTGGCTAAGTTAGAAAAAACCAGAAACGAAAAAGTCACATGTCCTGATATGTGAAATATGGCTGCAAAGTCAAATGCACACTTCTAGGACGTGAAAAAATTTTGATTCAGTAATTTCAAAGGAACTTAGATTACAACAGGAGTAAAAAAAAATCACGCTACTTTCTATAATTAAACATTCCCCAACCTCACCTCCATCTCCACTCTAGACAGACATTAAGGTGACAATATTAGAACAGCAATCAATACCTGGAACTCTCTCTCAGGGCATTAACGTCTAGACTGGTTTATAAATGTAGGTGATAGGATTTCGTCAGCAAACAGAGAGGCTGGGTACATTAGTAGACCAATTACTGGCAAAGCAGAGAAGTTCTTATTAACTACAACCATTAGACCATTTTAATTCCAGCTAATCTTCCACTTAAACTCTGTAGTACAAGGACCAGCACAACTATCTTCAAGTGTAGCTATTTTTAGCCTTTCCTCCTTTTCCATAATGTCCTTTTGGGGAATCCTCCCAAATGTGCCTCCACAGTATTGGTGGTCTTCAATTCTGTAATTGCAAAGGGTCTTGTAAGAAGCTAGCACATAGTTTAGCTTGGCAAGTTGGAACCTCTTCCCTGAATCTTAAGCAAGTAACCCAAGGGAGTAGGCATAGTGGGGGACTGTCACATTAACCATGAAGAAAATGGTACAGAGCAGTCTGCTCCTGCTCCCTGGCCTTACTTGAATGCTCTCTGGATCCTGCCAGTTCTCTACTTTGGTCTTTTAGATGCCCATCTATTAGGTGAGCATTGACATTCTTTTAACAGATAGTAAAAGAATTTTTACTTAAGATAGTAAAAATTCATTTCTGAGTTTGCAACAGAGAATCCAACAGATACATTAACTTAACATCAGAAAATCTGATGACTTTCCCAAGTCACACAGCTAAGTTATTAGTAGGGGAATTCAGACTAAGGCCCAGATCATCTGATTCCCACCATAGCACTTTCACCCTTTATCCTGAGTCATGTTATTACAATAGGACATATTGCTGACCTAATAATTTGAAGCAACCAGCAGTTAAAAACACATCTGGTTAGTTCATCTGAAGAGAACAAAGACAGGATTTCACTGCAAAGCCTGGTGTGATATCTGTTCGATTTTTCATGGCATCCTGACAATGTTCAGATCTGAGTGGGGAAAGATTTAAACATGAGGCAGTTACTTTCACGCTGATTCTTAAAGTTGCTTCTTCTTCCTTTAGTAAGTCAGTTGAATATTAAGTTTTGTTTTAAAAAAAATAGCAAAAACTAGATGTCAGAAGCAAAAAGTTAAGAAAGACAAGGGCCTACATAGGAAGGCGAGAAAGTCTAGTTGGAAAAAGAACTGGAAGTCTGCCCAGTCCTTGGTTCCTCCTCAGTCTTCTCTAAGAGCAACAGTATTTTTTGTAGATGCTCTCATATCCACTGGGTCTTTGATGGGATTTAAAGCTTATAGTTTTGAGAAGAGCATACACACTTTCCTGTTCTTCTAGGTAGTCACCATTCCTGAACTTATTATGTGCAGTCAGGCCCCAAATCACTTGAATTTGAGCTAAGATTCAAAGAGCAGATCTTCTCATGACACCATCGTTACCTTCTCTGTTCCCTTGCAATCGCTCCAGCAGCCGTCCTAACATAGTCCACTCCTCTCTCTCAAAAACATAAACAAAGCAGCCTCAAATCAAGGTCTCCATGAAGGAGTTGATCTTAGGCAACTTCACCACACAACTAACCCTAGTTCTCCTGGTGACTAACGTGGTGGGAAGTCTTGTTTTCAAGGCAGCCTTCCTCCAAGGAGAGGAACTGCCTCAGCTCAAAGAAGCCCATTTATTTTATAGGCAGCATTAAACTTTAGCAGTCCTGTGGTCCTTAAATACTTTTCTTTCAAAATGATAAAGTTTAAAATCTCTCTGAACCAAAAAGTAAATGACCTGAACAGTTTTGTTTTTTTTCTCATCACTTAATGTTGGATGTATTTGTTACAAAGAGACAAGACCAACATTACTTGGCACCAAATTTAAAATGGTGGGAATGAACAAAGTAAAACGAAAGGAGATTAACTCAGAAAAACAGTTCTGCATTTAAAAAACTATTTCATTTGCATGATTCAACAAATGCCTTTCCAGGTATTTAAAAACACACCTGCAGAAGGAATGTGCTTTTAAGCACTTGGCCAATATGTCAAACTCTGTTTTCAGACCATTTCTCTTTTATCCTTAAGCAAAATCTCTTCTGAGGTTCAGGTCATATTTTATTCTTTGTGGCTTACACCTTCTGACATCCTTGTCACTATTTTTTATTTACACCTTTATCTAGCTCAATCTTTTCTCCTTTCACTCTGCTTCCTACTTCAATCTTAAGGGATTCAATTATTCATACAGATGAACATCCAACAGTTTTCCCCCCAAATTTCTTATCCTCCTGGTCTTCAAAGACTTTTATCTGGACTCCATTTAGACTTCCAATTCCCAGAGGCCTTTCAGAAGGCATCAGATCTTGATTTCAGAAATCAAATTCCCACTTTCTGACTACAACTCCCTCTTAAGACTCTGATGTATTTATAGTCTCTCTTCAACTTGAGGGTCAATGTCTTTAGTCCACAAAAATTTTTTCCAGGTCAATGACCTCTATCTTCCTTCTATAACCTGTCTAGTCCTGTCATATTTCCTATGTGCCTTCCCTACAATCTGTTTTTTTTTTTTCATCCCGAGTTCCCTTCATAATACTATTGTTTTGAAATTACAGACTTATTTGATGTGCTATTTATTGTCTGAGGGGCTGATATATATACTTTTTAAAAGATTTATTTATTTATACACACAAGAGCTGGGGTCCAGGCCAAAGTCACGGGAGGTGAGAGGATTCACTAGAGACAGAGTGGGGAGCAGAACGGGGAGATAAACTGAAATACACTGCTGAGGGGAGCAGAGGGTGAGGCAGGAGAGGTCTGTTGCACCATGTGGGTCCCCTCCCTGGCTGGGGATTGAACTCATGCTGCTGTGCCGCGGATGCTTCACAGTGTGGTGCTCAACCCGCTGCAACACCAGGGAGACCCAGGATCGATATTTTATTTTAAAAAAATTTTTTTATTAATATAAAAAATTTAAAAATTTACATATACTTGCCATAAATTGTAATCCCCATGCATTCCCCATCACCTTCTCACCAGTGCACCATCACCTTAGTCCCCCGTGCTCCCATCTTCCCTTAACCTTCCCCCTCCCCTCCCCATCAGGTGTCCCCAGTCTGTCCTTGTCTCCTTATTTTTGGTTTCTGTGTCTTTATTGCTGTTACTGTTATTATTATTGTTCTTATTCCTTTCCTTGATCCTCCTTTGGTTCCCTTATGTTCCTCCTAAGGGAGGAACCATCTGGTATTTTTCTTTTGCCTTCTGACTTACTTCGCTAAGCATCATCCCCTCCAGATCCATCCATGTTCCTATGAATGAATCTAGTTTTTCATTTCTGATTGCTGAATAGTATTCCATCGTGTATATGTACCACAGCTTCCCAAGGATCGATATTTTAATTGCCTTTTTAATGTTACCTCTGTAATGCTTAGCACAGTGCCTGACAGTATATGAATTTTCAATAAATACATACTGAATAAATGAAAGAAAGGCAGCCCAACACTAGAGGAGATGGTGAAATCATGCCTCTAAGTGTCATAGCACATCCATGGTCTCATTAATAAGGATGTCACATATGACATCAACAACAGAGTTGATTCAGCTGGACACTTATAACCTCCAGACAGCTCCCCTTCCCAATCTCTAATGGTATTCTTTTTTTTTTTTTTAAAGATTTATTTATTTATGCATACAAGCACTGGGGTACAGGCCAGAGGTGGGGGGGGGGTGAGAGGATTCACCACAGAAAGCGGGGAGCAGAACAGGTAGATCAACGGAAGTACACTGCTGAGGGGAGCAGCGGGCACAGCAGGAGAGGTCTGCTGCACCATGTGGGTCCCCCTCCTGGCCGGAGGCAGGGATCGAACTCGTGCTGCAGTGGTTGCGGTTTGCTTCATAGTGTGTTGCTTAACCCACTGCACCACCAGGGAGGCCCATCTCTAATGGTATTCTAACTGCCCCCACACCCACCCTTCTCAAGTCCCAGTGCAACTCCTGCTTCCTTTGCTTTTCCTTAAACTCTCCACAGTTTACCTGGTCTTTTAATATCAAGAAAACTGGAGGTTAACTGATGTGCTTTCCCCGAATAACTTTTTCACCTGTAGACTTATCTTTTTTCTCCCCTCTGGTATGATGATGAATAGAGTTGTCGAAAGTCAAACTTTCACCTATCTTTTATCCTATTTCCTCATCTCCTCTTTTTGCCAGTTAGTCATCTTTCTCCAAAGTGACTCCTCAGCCTAGAAATGTTCAATGTTCTCTCACATTAAAATAAAACTCATCCTTGATTCTAAGTTTCTTTCTTCAATACTGACATTCTTTAAAAGCAAGTCTATACTTGTTCATTTTTCTTCCCTTGTCAGTCTTTTTTTTCTTACCCATTGCCATCCTGTTTCTGTCTTACCACTCCTCTGAAACCCTTCTCCATCTTAAGTTTGCCAATAATTTTCCAAATGACAATAAATTTCCAAGTGACACTGGCATCCAAAGGACAAAGATCCTTCTGTCTTAGCTGAACACCAACTTCTGCTTTTCATTTAGAACTGTGGTGTGCACTGGCAAATCATTTTATCCTTTTTGAACCTCTCCTTCACTTAGCTACTAGATGAAGAATATACTGAGTAGATCCATTCATAATCTCTGAGCATCCCAGTTCAGTATCTTTTGCCAATTACCCTATCCTATCCTACTCATTGCTGCTAAATCAGATTGTCTGACTTTCACAGTGCTTTAAAATTTACCGACAACCAATGTACTTGAAAATCAGAATCTCTGGCATTAAAAATCAGAAAATACAAACATGTGTGTCCATATTCATACCTTTCAACAACTGGCCACAGCTGAGTAGTGCTTATAGATATGATGGTAAGTGCTAAGGAGAAAAACAGGAAGAATAAGAACAAAAGGGAGTGCAGCTGTTTGTGTGTGTGTGTGTGTGTGTGTGTGTTACAAGGTATGGTGAGGGCAAGTCTCTGCTAAGTCTCTCTGAGCAGAGTTCTGTAGGAAGTAATGGGGGAAGACATGTGGTTGTTTGGGAAGAGAACATCAAAGGCAGAGAATCATGCACATACAAATACTGAGGCAGAAGTGTGCTTGGCTGGCTTGGGAAATAGCAAGGTTAATGGCACAAAAGTGCAATGGGTCAACAATGTGCATAGAAGGTGAGGTTAAAGAGGCACAGAAGGGCATGTGTTTTAGATCCCAATATCTCCACTCTATCATCTGTAATTTGTCTTCCAATGTAGCTGGGATTGTTTGTCAATGCCAAGGAACATTTGCAGTCCTCATCTCACCTGAGTATTTGCTGACAAACTTCTATTTTATTAGTATTCTTTCTACATTTCTAACTATTTCTTCATATTATCATTCATGGTCTCCTAATCTTTCGCTGACCTCTTAAATATATCTCCTGTGATTTCTTCATTAGTCTTCTTCTTACTTTATACTCTTCTAGATGTTTCATCCACACTCATGGCCACCATATCTATATACTGATGGCTCCTGATTAGTCATTTATTGATGCATAATAAATTACCCAAATACTTACAAGGCTAAGATAGCAAAAAGTATTACCTCACAGTTTCTGTGGGTTAGGAATTCTGGAACAGCTTAGGTAGGTGATTCTGGTGGGGGGGGATGGTCTCTTATGAGATTGCAGTCATGGAATCTCATGGAGCCATGATGGAGTTAGAAGATCTACTTCCAAGATGGCTCCCTCAAATTGCTGTTGATAGGAGGCCTAATTTCTCTGTCATGTAAATTTCTCTACTGGTCTACTTGAGCGTCCTTACGACGTGGCAGCTGTATCCCAGAGAGAACAAGGTAGAGGTGCAATGCTTTATGACTTAATCTAGGAAGTCAGATACCATAATTCTACAATATCCTGTTAGTTTTATAGATCAGTCTTATTTACTGTAGGAGAGGACTGCACAGAAATATAAATAATGGGAGTCAGGAAACACTGGAAAATTTCTTGAGTACCCGCCCTGTATCAAAGCATGAAGCCTGGTACTTTACAATCACTATCTCAACTCTGAACAGAAGCCATTCTTCCCATTTCACAGATGAGGAAACAGTTTTTGAGAGAAACTTGCCTAAGTTTATTGATTATATAATAAGTATGACAGAGTAACAATCAAAATTTAGGCCTATTCCTGGGTTGCAAGAATGAAAAACCTAACTCTGATTCTCCTTTTTCTTAGGTAATGTTGGCTTACAACACTTGTGTGGTCTTGAAGTATAGGTTCACATGTCTACAAATGTATGTTACAATACCGTGCTCACCACAAAATACCCCTCCACCACATCCATTGGACCTCCTCCACCCTACTCTTTGCTCCTACTGTCACACATCCTATCATAACCTCAGTTCTGATGTTAAAATCCAAGTATTTGCTTCTGCTGTTTTGTCTGTTTGCTTTGTTTCTTTCTAGTCCACATATGAGTAAAAGCACCCAGTATTTGTCTTTCTCTTCTTGACTTATTTCACTTAGTAAAACCCCCTCGAGTTCAATCTGTGTTGTCAAAATGGCGAGAGTTCATCTTTTTATAGCTGAGTAGTATTCCACTGTGTATATAACCACATATTCTTTATCTCCTTTTTCACTGAGCACTTAAGTTGTTTCCATATTTTGGCTATTGTAAATAGTATTGCAATGATCGTAGGGGTGCATATATCTTTTTGAATTATTGTTCCAACATGCTTGTTTTAAAAAAGTCCACTCCATGACTTCTTTAACAGTCTAAGTTCTTTGCTTGTACAGTGCAATCCTACTGCAGGCTATCTATTAGGATACCAATAAGAATTCTGAGAGAGAATTCTCACGTATCAGAAAATCAAATGTTTTGTTTTTTAAATTCTGCAGGGAAGGAGGACGGAGAGGGATCAAAAGAGGGGAGTGAAGAGCACAAGGGACTATGGTGATGGTGCACGGGTGAACTGGTGATGGGAATTTTACAGGGACTATACCTGACAAAGCACACATTGTACAAAAATGAAAAATGATGTAAAATATAAAAAAAATTTGTTGGCCACAAAAACTCAATCCATTCTATACAACACTAATCTGTCAATTTTCCTTACCAAAGCATCTCTTCTATAGTATAGCTGTTCTCTACCTTGCCAGATTAAAAAAACAAAATAATCTGCCAAAAGCACTCTTAAAAGTCCCTCAAAGATACTAGTTCTCAGGTATCAAACCAAGGGGAATAGAGATGGGCATGGCAAAGGTTGCTGAATCTTTTAAATCTACTGCTTGGTTTTCCTTACTATTACTGTTTAACATTTAAATCCTTGGGTTAACTCCTAATTTTGATAAATGTCAATGAAAATTAGAGCTCCTCTTGGCCTTATACTACTGTACAAAGAAATCCTGAGATCCTAGTTGCCAATGCTTATGTTCTGACACTTGCAAAAGCAGCTAACTTTGGTGAAATATTATTAATTATAATTATGATAAAGGAGCAGCAGGAGGAAGTAGAAGAGGATAAGGAAAAGAAAACAAACAGCCAAAGGCAAAGTTCAAAGACAACTTAAGGAGTTGTCAAAGAGAAGGGAAAAAGAGAGAAAGCAAGTGGCAGAGGACATAATAAGCTCACGGTTTTTAATCAACATAGTGTCCCTTGCTTTCTATTCTCTTCCCCCTTATGGAATTATTACAGAATTGCACCAGTAGAGATAAAAAAAATTACTTCACTAGATCCTTACAAATTTATTATTGGGCATTCCCTGAGTCTGACCTGATTAACAGTTCAATTTATCTTTCACATTCACTGAATACATATTTCTAGATAAATTTATGAAAAAGCAGTGTTCCAAAGCACTTCCTATTTTCCAGATAATATTCAAAAGAAATCAAGTGTAAGGGCAAAGAGATGACATTTTGTATTTGTATATTTTAGTATTTGTTTTGTAGTATTTTGTAATACTCTAGAGAACAGTGTGAAGCAGCAAGAATGCCAAATATTTTAGCTAGAATTTTAAGAAAGAGGAAAATAAACATGACCTAACAGTAAATTTAAATTTCCTATGAATTTTGTGTATGTTAGAAAAAAAAAAAACAACAAACAAAACTCCAAACAACTCATATTTTTGCTCCAGTGTAGGAATGAATATAGACATTATAACACAACTCCATACCTGGTTCCAAGACTGTTTTTTAGGTACTGGTTTAACCAGATCTGATAAATTACCCCAAATGGCAACTCTGGACATAGGAAAACACAAGGAATAAAGGAAAGTGATTTTAAGTGCCAGAAGCAAAATTTGTATGCGATGGAAAGTAAAGCTGCAATCCTAAGGAGCATCTTTCATTGTCTCACATGTCAACAGGTAACTAGTGAGGCTTGCAGACTTCCGGAGCCATGAAGGAACACTACACACAGACATTTAGCCTTTAAACATCTAACCACAAGAGACCATGGTTTCTAAAAGGAATATGGCTGAAGATATTCAATAACTAACCATTCTACCCAAACAAGGAGACGTGGACTACTTCATTCTTTTTTGTCAAACAAAAACTGAAGATTGAGTCATGGATGTAGCCTTATTTACCATTAGAAAAAGGATAAAAGGTGAAAGGAATAGACAACTCTGAAAAGGTAGAAAACAAGTGACAACAGTTACATGTGCAGGACTGCTACCAACAACATTAGTCTGGTATTGGGAGAGTGAGGCTTGCAACACACAAAGGACAAAAGGAGACAGGCTTGTTTCTACCAGTATTGTCTGTATGAATTGATAAGCTTATGCATATTTATTAAATAGTGACATATAGATTAATTTGTATTTTCTGTTTACCTTGCTTTTATTTTTCTTGTGTATTTCTTTTCCTCTCATTTATTGAGGTAAAGAATATATATTCTATTTCTAGTTTATATGCTTATCTTAAAATTTCAATAAGTATGCTTTTAAAAATATTTTATTTACTTATGCACACAAGAGCTGGGGTGTAGGCCAGAGGTATGGGGGATGAGAAGATTCACCAGAGACAGAGTAGGAAGCAGAATAGGTAGACTGACTGAAATACACTGCTGGGGGCGGGCAAGAACAGGAGAGTTTTCTGCTCCTTGTGGGTTAGATCCCTGGCTGGGGGATGAACTTGTGCTGCAGTGGCTGGAGATAGCTTGATAGTCCTAAGACTTTAACCCCTGTGCCACCAGGCAGGCACAATAAGTGTGTTTAAAGCAGCAATCCAGGGGGCCTCCCTTTTGGCCTAGAGGTTAAGTTTCAGCGCCATCACTGCTACAACCTGAGTTTGATCCCCTGCCAGGGAGCTATCCCACATGGCACAGCAGATCTTTCCTGTGTCGCCTGCTGCTCCCCTTAGCAGTATATTTCAGTAGCCCTGCCTGTTCTGTTCCCCACTCTGTCTCTGATGAATCGTCTCACCTCCATACTCCTGTGACCTGTACCCCAGTTCTATGCAAAAATAAATCTTAAAAAAATATAAAGCAGCAATTCAAGAATTCTACTTTGGAGATCTATTTTTTTTTTTTTTCCTAAAAATGAGGTTACTGGTGGGTGCGCACAGTAACATGCCTTGAAGGTTAATGTAATTTAATACACCAATTTTTAAACATTAAGAAAATTAAAAATCTTGCATATATATGTATTATTTTTCAAAATGAAAGTTATATCTTAGCTAGATAAAACTAGAATACTTGAGACCCAAAAGACAGGAAAAAAAAAAAATAAAGATGAAGACTTACTGGCAGTGTATTGATGAGCTACAATACTCTGTGTAACTCATGTCTGAAAACCAAAGCTCATACTAGAATCAAGGAAACAAAAAAACAGGAAAGTGGCTGCATGACAAAGTATCTGAACTTTTGCTTAAGAAAAGGTCATAAACAGGCAAAATGATCTGCACATGAAGATATGCTCATAATATAGCAGGAATGGAAGTGGCTGTAAGGATGATAGTATTGTAAGTGATTTTATTCTTGTTGCAAATTCTCTTTAATGATGTCACTAGACTGTCTTTTCAGTTTTTCAAAAGGACCAAAAAGGGTCCGGGGGTAGTACAGGAAAACACATCGTGGGAACAGAGTCAAGCACACAGATGGTTTTGCGTAAGCTGCATTTCCAGAGACATCTGCCTTTGTGCAAGACTTGAAAAAGTAAAGCTGTTGTCAACAAGTTCTCTAAAGTGGGGTGGAGCCTGAGAGAAAGTAAGCTGTGAAGAAACCAACAACTAGAACCCTTAGGGTTGAGAAACACAGTTTCTTGGTTCAAGCCCTAATTTATAAGCCACCTCTCTATCCAAAATGCTCTGCCATCAGCGATGGCTACTGCTCAGACAAGGAAAACTCAACTGCCCACATGTCTCCATTCAAATGATTGAAATTCTTTGTCTGCAGCACTTCTCAATTCTTGGCAAAGATAGCCTGTTTCTGTGGTAGAAGAGATAGGGCAAAATCTACTGTAGAAAAATCTGAGTGGGAAGCAAGCTGCCCTACTCTTCCCTTCTTGTTCCAATTCCAAATAAAAATGCTTATCCTGTATAGAAAAATTCATGTGAAAGCAAAGGTAATACACTTGTTCATCTGTTCCATCACCTTGCTTTGTTTTAAGTGTTTGTTTAGTGAGATGAATACTCCTAGGTCTGTACTGTTTGCTTTCTCATGTAAGGGAATGAAGGGAGAGTGGATTTACACTGTTTTTAAATAGCCTCCAGTTTAACACCATGTACAGAATGTTTAATAAATGCAATCTGAAAATGACAACAGGGATGGTGAAAAGTGAAGCACACTTCAGGGAAAATTAAAGTATGCAAGTCATTGTAAAACCTCTTCTCTGGCGTTCACTTGCCAAGTGATGTCTGCCACACAAACCAGAGGGAAAGGCTGCCTTAATTGTTCTTGTTTATAGCCTTCAATCTTGTCAAAGCTAGTGGGAACTTCTACTTGAAAAAGAACTTTCAACTTACTTGCAAAGTTCTTACAAAGTTCTATCTTGTAGTCTGAACTTGAACTTCCTTTTTCTGAGAAGTTGGGTGTGTTGTATGGGTTACTGTCCTACATTTGGGTGAGGTGACTATAAAAATTTTTAGGTAACTTCTTGGTCAGGGGTAATAGCCTCTTTTAGGTCCTGTATCAGTTTTTCTTACCAGGTCCTTAACATGACAGTGGGCCTGATGATCAGAAGGTTTATACACATTTGTTAGCTATCCACATTGCTAATATAATCTTACTGTATGGTAAATAGTAGAGGGAGGGCTAAGGTTGAAAGGGGAGAGATCAGCAAGGGTCATATATGACTTGCTAAGGAATTTGGACTTTACCCTGAGAATAGCACAGATCCAAAGTTTGCATTTCCAGAGAAATACTTCCAATTACAGTATGGGGACTGGACTGAAAGGGGTTGGAATTTAGGAATAGAGATAGATGTTACTTTAATATTCCAAGCAAGAGAGAAGGGTATCTGAACTGAGCTAATGGAAATGAAGATGAATATTTTAGGGACATTTCTTTATTTTACTGTCTGGTACAGATGGAAGATTTATTTCATACATTCAAATTTGTAAGAAAAAACTAAGAGAGTGAACCTCTGGTATGAACAAATTCTTTTCACTCAAAGAATGTCTTTCTTTGTATCTCTCCTCTTGACTCTCCAGACAGATCCTCCTCCCCCTTTAACAAATTCCAATGCTTTAAGATTCTCCTCCAGGAAGGTCAAAAAAGCAGTTTATTTACATGGTTTTAAGCTTTCATACCACTTGCTTTTGTCCAAACTATATCAAAGTAGATTTTTCTTTTCATCATCTTAATTTTCTATTAAGTTCTAATTTCTGCCTTACCCTACTTGCCAGCTGACAGCTAATCATCCTGGACAAGTTAGGCACCCTTACGGGGTATTCTTCCTTAAGTAACTTTGTTATAACACATGTTTATATCATTTCCTGTCAGGCACCAAACTCTCAGAATCAAGGAAGAACAGCTGAAAAGAATGCTTTTACACAAAGGACTTCCCTTCTTCCTTATCCTCTCTCCAACAGATATGACAATATACTGATGATACAGTTTGGGTTAAAGTTAAATAAAAGATAATGCAGTTTAGTTCTGAAACCATCATTTTAAAACAATCATCCAGAAAGCAAGCTTGGTGGTCTGACTGTAGTAACAACTGAAAGATGATTTCAGAAACTTGAAATCAAGTTTAATAGAAGAAATTAAATTGTATTAATTAGAATAACTAGTGAAGAGCTGCTAAGCAGGTAATGCTAAATCTCTTTGACTCTCACCTTAAAATTAAGTAACTCATTACAAAGACTTTAAGAAGACAGAATTCTCATAAATAATTTCTCCACTTCTAAAATCAGTAGTGTAAAACTCAGCTGTTGGAGAATTTAAAAATAATTCATATTAAAGGTGAACTACAGGTTATCAAGAGGAAAGACTGATGGAGTAAGTCTAGGGAATAAAATTTGACTCAGTATAGATCTAACTCACAGTAAAGTTGCCATGGCAACTAACTTCATTTTATATTTCTCTTCTATAAATGGAATTATAACATTAAGATAGTAGAGTAAAATGTGAAAATATAAGGTAGCTGTATGAAACCTTTCTACAAATGAACTTCCAGTTCTCAGATCATGTTTTCATGGACTTGGGGGAAGAAGTAAATAGTAGGTGCACATTAGGTCAGAACTCAACTGGCCGGATGTTCGGGTCCCACTTTACCTATGGTTGAGTGCCTTTCAGTCAACATGAGTACTTTAGACATATTCTATATTTACAAAATAGAAGGTTAGTATCTCACTGCTACAGGAAAACATGTAAAGGTAGAGAAGAAAAACATGGGACTAATTATTAGGTGACCTGAGTTGCTCTGTCACTATGAATCACACAAATCGAGTGAGACAGCTGAATCTCAACTTCCTCATATAACATTACAAACTCTTAAAATTTATGATTTTAGATTACCACTAGGAACCTTAAAAACATGCCTTAGTTCAGGGCCTCCCTGGTGGCGCAGTGGGTTGAGCAATGCGCTGTGGAGTGGACCGCAGCCACTGCAGCATGAGTTCGGTCCCTGCCGCCCGGGGATGTGGTGGGGGGGAACCCACATGGTATGGCAGACCTCTCCTGCTGTGCCCGCTGCTCCCCTCAGCAGAGTGCTTCCGTTGATCTGCCTGTTCTGCTCCCCACTCTCTGTGGTGAATCCTCTCACCTCCCTGCACCTCTGACCTGTGCCCCAGTGCTTGTGTGCATGAATGGATAGATCTTTAAAAAAAAAAAAATGCCTTAGTTCAAGACAGATCACTAAATTTCCACATTACTTAATAATCAAAAATACCAGTCATGTTTTCCGTAGCAAAAGAGGCAATTTTCAAAGACTGGCCTTACAGGTTATATCTCAATGGGTTGGGTTCTGCAAATATGTGTGTTAGACATTGTAGGTTTCTCTTTAGTAGACAAATGTATTCCTGCTTCCACTGGAAATTTCTTCTGCAAAGGTAATCCCATCCCTTCCCCCTGTTTGTTCCCCGGCCACCCCCATACTGGAATACACTCATAAAACAGGGTTTTAAAAGCTGGTTGCCTGAGCTAAAGGGTGGTATACTGGAACCACCTACATTGGCCATATTGTTGATTTCCTAGCCCTCTGGACAGTCATTTTACCTCTGAGTTTGTCTGCAAAACAGCATTAGTTATATCTATCCTGTACATGCTTTGGGATAAAATATCCTTAGTAGGCAAAAGTTTATGGAAGCTTTCTAAAAAGTGGCATGTACCAGGGTTATATAAGACAAGTTACTTTTCTAAAGTATATGAAGTTTAGGCTTTAGCTTTTACATTCTGAGTAAATGTTAACTCTTAATGCTAACTTTTGATCAATAAAATAGGAAAAATAACCACCCTCTAGGCATGTCTTAAATATGGAGTGAACTCCAGTCTCCTTTCTGAAGTTATTCACTTTAGCTTTTAAAATAATTGGTTTAGTGCAGAAAATTTTTTTAAAAATCATTTTTATTTATGCATACAAGAGCTGGGGTACAGGCCAGAGTCGCGGGAGGTGAGAGGATTCACCAGAGACAAAGCGGGGAGCAGAACAAGCAGATCAACTGAAACACACTGCTGAGGGGAGTAGCGGGTGAAACAGGAGAGGTCTGCCGGGCCATGTGGGTCCCCTCCTGGGCCGGGGATTGAACTCGTGCTGCTGTACCATGGATGCTTCACAGTGCAGTGTTCAACCCGCTGTGCCACCAGGAAGGCCCCATAAAATTTTTTTTAAAAAGATTTATTTTTTATTAATTTATGCAATGAAGAACTGGGGTGTAGGCCAGAGGTGTGGGTGGGTGTGAGAGGATTCACAGAGACAGAGGGGAGAGTAGAACAGGCAAGTTTACTCAAATACACTGCTAAGGGAACAAATAAACAAGAGAGGTCTCCTGTGCCATGTGGATCAAATTCATGTTGCAGTGGCTGACAATAGCTTGATAGTGCTGAGACTTTAACCCCTGAGTCACCAGGGAGGCCCAAGTACAGAAAACTTTTTACCTAAGGAAGCTGAGCAGCTGGAAAGAGTATCTCAGCCTATCAGCAAACTGAAACAGTGTCCCTATTTCTTTAAATACAACTGTAATACTTGTAATGAAGACCAACTAAGGTCATTCTACTGTCTGTTCTCCATATTAACAAATTCCATACCTTGCTATATTTAGACTAGGTATGCATATCCCATCAGAGATAGGAGCTGCAGTCCCAGGCTTAGAACTATAGCAGTGGGGTTATTACTTCAGCTGAGGGAAAGATACTATCAGAAAAAAAACAAAAACAAAAACTTGTATTGATGCACTCCCTGGCAACCAACAGACCAATGTCCAGTTTTATTTTATTCTGAATAGATGTATGTGTACAATCTCTACCACACATTACTGGAACAGTCATGACTACAGCAAAGCAGGAGTATCTTCTAGCTAACTCACTTGCCAGGACTGCCTGTGGTGCCTTAGACAAAGACAAAGCTGCCCAGGTCAACAGGATAAACTCCTCAGCAGTTTGGTCTCCTGGGAACTGCAAGAAACAGGTTTTCAACCCAGGATTCACTACTATATCACAACCACTAGCATCTGACTGAGAAGAGAACTCCAGAAGTCCTGAGCTGAGAGCTTTCTGTAGCCCACATCAAACAAAGGAAGAACTAAATGGTAACACAGCGGACTTATTTACCTCTCCCTACCTCCCTGTGGTTGCCCTCCCCCCTCCACAAAAGCTTATGGAACATAAATTTTATGATAATGATTGTACTGAACTGATACAGGGACACAATATTTAGATAATGAAGGAAACTGCATGGGTAAACAAATTTCCTAAACAGCTCCTAAACCTTGAATTAAGAAAAAAAAAAAAAGTCTGAGGAAAATATCTTAAAGAAAAACACAGTCACAATCAAGACAAAGAAAACCCTTAATAATCAGATGTTTTTGGTACACTATGCCCCTCTCCCCCACCTGTTAGGGGGGAAAAAGTTAAAATACTTTTAAAGAATTCAGTAAACACATTTCTGAATCTTAAGTATAACAAATAAGAATCTGTTTATCTTCATTCAAAGGAAACTGCCCATTATAATTATGAACATTTCCATTGCAGGGAAGATAAGCAGATGTTGGATGTTTTTCCCAAAGTTTTTTTAGTGTTACTGAAGAGGCTGAGAGAATCTGCTTTATATTTTTTCAATTAATAGTACCATAAAGGCAACATATTGAATGCTATTTTTTCTTCATAATAGATTTTAAAACATTTCTCAGCCACATAAACATTAACGATCCAAGACAAAACACAAAAGCCCATTTTCTGTTTCTTCTGCATTAAAACCTTAATGAAAAATACCTGTATCTAAATACTCTTTCTTTTTTTAAAGATCTATTTATTTATGCATACAAGGGATAGGGTGTAGGCCAAAGGTGTGGGAGGGTGAGAGGATTCAAGAGAAAGAGTGGGGAACAGAACAGGCAGATAGAATGAAATACACTGTTGAGGGGAGCAGTGGAGTGAGACAGGAGAGGTCTGCTGTGCCATGTGGGTCTCCTCCCTAGCCGGGGAATGAATTCATGCTGCGGGGAATGAATTCATGCTGCGGTGGCTGTGGACAGCTTCATAATGCTGAGACACAACCCTTAATGCCAACAGGGAGGCTTTTTACCTAAATATTCTTAATTGACATTGAAAACTGAAATAATTCTCATGGAGAAAAATTTCAAAGGTTCTTTATAGGGCATCTATGCTTCTTTATAGGGTATTAAACTTCTGAGAGAGAGAAAACGGGTCTGAGTTTCCCCCTTTTTAAGTATTTATTTATATACGCACAGAAGAACTGGGGTGTAGGCCAGAAGTGCAGAAGGTGGGGTGAGATTCACCAGAGACAGAGTGGGGGGAGCAGAGCAGGCAGATTTACTGAAATACACTGCTGAGGGGAGCAGTGGCAAGACAGGAGAGGTCTGCTGCGCCATATGTGGGTCAGCACCCTGGTGTGGAATTGAACCTAGGCCCCAGAGGTGATAGCATGCTAGTGTTGAGACTTAACCCCTGTGCCACCAGGGAGGCCCAGGCCTGAATTTTCTTAATATTTGAAGCCCAGAATTTCTTGCCAAAACAGCCATTAGATTAAGGTCTAAATAAATAATGTGAGATAGCAAGAAAGCAAAAATGGCACATAAAACTTGACTGTTCACATTTCTGAAAATTCATAAATATACACATGACAGGCTGTAGAAACTGGTCTTAATCACAAAGAATGGCTTAGTGGGTTGGAGAATTCTTAACCCTCGGTGCACAAAAGTTAAATAGCACTAAATATCTAAGTTGAGGGCAATGCTCCCTGTCCCCAAAACTCCCAACTATCTTTATATAATTAATTTACTAAGTATATAAGATTAAATGATATTAGCAATTTTTCTAATTCCTCATGCATTTTTTCCTTCAAAGTTTTAAGTAACTTTTAAGTTATTTTTACCTCATTAGATATAGTTCAAAGCACCAGAAATACTTTAAACCCAATATTGCTTCTCTTTACATTGGACATATAAGTAGTGACTTATACAATTTATACTTCTACCGTGATATTCCAGTTTTGAGAGAGAGAGAGAAGTGGGGAGCGAGAGGTGGGCAGATAAATTTCAAAAGGTTGCATACTCTCAGTACAGAGAAAATGTTAGCTCAAAATCTTTCAGCATGGGGAAAATCATGAGCAATTGCTTAAAAATGGATAAGTGAATTTCACTGCTAAGAGCAAAAAGCTTAAAAAGAGTTTATTTAGTTTCTAAGTCAAGGGCCTAAAACAGATTGTGAGGTTCTTAATTTGGAGAGGGGGAGAGAAATGGTGTTAGGAATGGGAGCAGATCTTAAATTCTTCTGAGAATTTGATGAAAACTATGTATGGTTTTTGCTCCAGAAAAATAAATGTACTGATATCCACTTTTGCATATGATTTTGATGTATTCATGAACTTTCTAGTATTAAAAACTATGGATGAAAAGAATCTGGTAACTGACCTAAATAAACTATGGACATCTGGGAATTAGTAGCTTCCTGAATACTAACCCAAACTTCTTACTTAACAACTCAGCTTTACAAGAGACAAACACTGAATGTTTGATGCTTGAATTTAATTTTGAAGCCAGAAGAAACACAGAATTCTTAAGGTTTAGAACTTTACAGGGGCCTTTTATTAATATTGATACTTTGGAGTCTGCCATTCCAAATTCTATCACAGGTAAATCCTATGAAGATCCCATTCATGCTGCTTTCGCTTTCCATATTCAAAAATCCTCTCCAATAAACATTTTTGTACTACAGATTCCCAAACATTAGATAGGAAACAGTTCACTGAAGTCCTACAGTACCTGATATAACAAATTTTCAGTAAATAAAAGCACTTTGGACAAAATTTTGACATTTATTAAAATTAAATCTGGGGCCTCCCTGGAGGCGCAGTGGGTTAGGCAACGCACTATGAAGCAAACCGCAGCCACTGCAGCACGAGTTCGATCCCTGCTGCTGGCCAGGGAGGGGATCCAAATGGCACGGCAGACCTCCACTGCTGTGCCCGCTGCTCCCCTCAGCAGTGTACTTCCGTTGATCTGCCTGTTCTGCTCCCCGCTCTCTGTGGTGAATCCTCTCACCCTCCCCACACCTCTGGCCTGTATTCCAGTGCTTGTATGCATAAATAAAAATAAATCTTTAAAAATAAATAAATAAAATTAAATCTGATCAGCAAATGAGGTTTTATAATTCACAAACCCTTCAGATAGCCTAGAAATGTTAACAGCTACCCAGAGCATGCTATTTCCTGGACTATGCCATTACAGAACCTATTTTCTAACAGAGTGAGAAATCCAAGATCACAAACACATTCAGTATAAAGAAAATGACTACTTTTAGAGTTTTATTAAACTCACAATTTTATAAACCGTGTTACAAAGGAGACTAAATTCAAGGAACAAACAGTATTATAAAGGTTAATATTTATAAGATTTCACAATCTTTGTCAACTGCCATTTTAGTCATAAATGCAGTGACTTCTATATTTGATTGTGATACCTAACAACCGATCTGTACATTTACACCAAATATCTATACTTTGAATTGTGGCTCAGACAACAATTTATCAATTCTTGATCATGTCCTCTTAAAAAGCATTCCCCCCCAACTTACTTTTCATAGTTTTGCTCTATTTTTTCTTTATAGCCAAATCACCAGCTGATTATTTATGATAATCTATTTATATTTTGGAATGTAAGTTCTGAATGCTGAGATTCGATCTTTTTGGACCACTGCTGCATTCCCAGTGCCTAGCACATTGCAGGTGATCAGTAAATGGGTGAGTAGGTAAATACTATGTAGAGATATAAAATTAGAGGCAAATAGCATAGTACAAAATCATGGGATATAAAGCAAGAGGACTGGATTTTAGTTACTGCTCTTTTACTCAATAATGTGTAACCGTGAACAAGTCATTTAATTTCTCTGAACCTTAATCTAGTTCCTTTAAAATAAGGTGAAAATATTACTATACAAGGTTATTATAAGGGTTATAGGAAATAACAGACGTAAAATCTTGTTGCAAATATTAATGCTTATATCTCAGCCATTATCCTGTCAACATATCCTTGGTCTTACAGAACTAGAGGCCACCGACACAGTAAGAAAGAGCAGCATTAGAAGGCATGGGTTTGAACTTCCTTTTTCAGCTGGCTAAGAAAATCTCTTAACATCTCTGAGACTTAATCTTCTTATTTGTAAATTTATAAATGAGGGAAGAAAGTGTTTCAAGAGTATAACTGAATGTTGTATTACTTGGGAAGCACTTTTTAAACTGATACACAGTAAATGCATTTTTAGTTAAATCAGTTACCTTTCTTTAAACAAAATCCTAATCTTGTTTGTTCCCCTGGCCAAATGAAATGTCATTCCTCTGTCTGTGCTCACTACAGAGTGTACATACTCCCATATCTACTCTCATAAGTTCTCCAACTTTGATAAGAGAATAGAATAGACAGGAAATGATTCTAGTGACTGTGAGTTATCTTTGATTTTTCACTTGCTATCTTTTACCTCACAGTAAGCAAAGTGACACTACCACAGAAATCATTCTGAAGTGATACCTCTAATACAGTCCAGTTCAATTAACTCACATACTGTAAATAACTTTTTTTCTCCTGCTCCTGCTGACTACAGAGACAGCTGGCAGTTTTTCCTTGACTGGAGCAGAAAGGCTGAAGCTGGTGAAGTGAACATTTTCTGGGTTGCAATTCAGTTTTTGATGCTTGTAGGCCAAAACTAAAACAAAACACTTTCCCCCGCTTAAAGTCAGATTTTCCTAACACTACTCCATTGTGACCTTTGGACTATGCTTATCAGCCACCTTGGGACTCTGACAGTGTTGGACAGGCCAGCCCAAAGAGGTCCACTCTCCAGAGAACAAAGGCTTGCTATGTAAAAGAGATAAGCCTTGGGCAGAGATATGATCGGAAGAGAAGGTGCTGAACTCATCCCCTGTGTTCTAGCAGCATGTCTAGGACTGCTGCCACTACAAAAAGTGAAACTTCACCTGAAAACATTTTCTCTGCCTGTGATACAAATACACACCTTCACTAAGGAGGCAGTTCAGTTTCAGATAGAGGCTGGCAACTAATGCTACTGAATTCAGCATACCACCGTGACCTGCATGCTAACACTCTCGTCTCTAGATGTAGTTTATATCTGCCAGTAAAATTCAAAGTATTCTTTAAAAACTTTGGGCAATTTACCAAAGCTTTCTCCTATATTCAATACTCACACAGTTTCAAAGATGAAAACTTTTGTTTCAAGAATTTAAATGGTTTGTTTCCCAGAGAAAGTTGATCTCAACTTCGAGAAATATACCTACTGCTTGATATAAATAAGATTAGGATGAGGAAAATCTAACTTCAGAAGTATCGTTAGAAGCATTGACAAAATCCATTAATTAACTTTTAAAATTTCAGTAAGAAAGTATAGTAGTGTGGGAAATTTAAATGATGCTTAACACTTCCCGAAAACACAAACAATAACAAAGCAATAAAATGTTCAAGGTTTACATGGATTTGCAAGAGAACCCTAGACAATTCTGTTTCTTATCTTTTGGCTCTAAAATTTGAAGTAAAGAGTGGTAATGATTTTAGGATAAAGTGGAAATGTTGCAAACCTAAACTCACAAACATCACATATCTCTTCAGAAACATCTTGGGGTGATTTGTTTCTTCATCTTATCAATGTACTATTATTTCATCTTTCTGTTGGTTCTACTGCAACAGTTTATAAAGTATTTGTAATTAAAGTATTTTCCATCATTACTTATGAAAGAGGTTCCTAACAGAAAAGACAAATGAGAACCAATTTTTCTGGGTCTCCAAACAATTCAGATGAAATGAATGATAAAACTGTATTTACCTTGATTTTATCTTTTGTTATTTCAGGAACACTATGAAGATGAATTATAAAATTTGCTGGTGAAGTGATAAAAATATAGGTGCATTATTTCTGGTGGGCAAACTGTATCAAAGTTCTAGAACTATGTCCAGCCTTTGGTCTAGCAATCCTAAAATTGAGTTCTAGGATATTTCCTTTAAAGATATGCGCAATGATTTAGCCACAAGCATAATCATCATTTATTTATTTATTTTGTAGAAGAACTGGGGTGTAGGCCAGAGTTGCAGGGTGTGGGGTTCACCAGAGACAGGCAGATCTACTGAAACACACTGCTGAGGGGCGCAGCGGGCGAGGCAGGAGAGGTCTGCGGTGCCCTGTGAGTCCGCTCCTGGCCGGGCATACAGTAGCAGTTGGTAGTGCTGAGACTTAGCTGCTAGGCCACAAGGGAGGCCCTCAGTGAGGTTTTATTTATAACTGCAAAAAACTGAACACGATCAAATGTGCAACAATGGGGCAGAATTTGAATCAGTCCTATGGAAAACAAACAACTTTTCAAAAGGATGTGAAAGAAATGCATTTCAGTACAATGGCAGGATGTCCCCAGAATGCTAAGTGAAAAAAAAAAATGAGATTACAAAGGAGTAGATAGAGGAAATCATATTTTGTTAAAAGTATATACACGAAAAAGCTTAGATGGTGTTACCAATAAGTATCTTTGAGAGAAAAGACCAGTAATGCTCTTTGAGTGGAGAAAGAATAATTCAATGTTTTCTGGTTTTTCTATAATAAACATGCATTCTCTGCAAATATTAAAAAAGCAACCACTACCGTTTACTTTGTTGATTTTAAATATCAGTGAGATTAGTTCCATTAAAAAAATCATTTATCAGGCCTCCCTGGTGGCGCAGTGGGTTAAGCAACACACTCTGAAGCAAACTGCAGCCACTGCAGCACAAGTTCGATCCCTGCTGCCGGCCAGGGGGTGACCCACATGGCGCGGCAGACCTCTCCTGCTGTGCCCGCTGCTCCCCTCAGCAGTGTACTTCNNTTGATCTGCCTGTTCTGCTCCCCGCTCTCTGTGGTGAATCCTCTCACCCCCCACACCTCTGGCCTGTACCCCAGTGCTTGTATGCATAAATAAATAAATCTTTTAAAAAAAAATCATTTATCTAGGACAAGTTCACTCTAAGCTGAGTGGGTGGTAAAAATACTATCAACTTTACCCTGTATAAGGTAGACAGATTTTTTTAAGGTACAGGGTATTTTCCTTTTGGAAATTTCCCTAAAACTGATTTGTAAGGCTGCCTTAAAGAAATGTACTAGTAGTCAATGTTTATTTCATTTTGATTTTAATTGGAGAGATCAGATTTTTTTTAAAGCATAATAAATGTTTTCTGACACTAGCATTTTCTGCCAATCAGGGTGAATGGCCTTGCTCAGAATTTCTCCATGTCTCTCAAATGGTAATGAAATAGAGAATTCCAGTAGGATGGGTATAGTGAATTGTCATGATAACTGAGACTGACCACAGAAGAGTCACAGAGTGATCATGTCCCAACACAGTAATAGCCACGACTGAACTGGGTTCTCAACAGATGTATTCAAGTACTTCCAAGAAGGTAATAAAATGGTATGATTAAAACAACAATCTTTTTATTCTTTAAGTGAGAGGATAACTAATCTACAATCTTCAATTTTTTATTTTGGAAAAAATTACACTGGATTTAAATTCATTTAGTTAGAATCACTAAATGGAACTAAACATGTAATTTCTCTTACATAATCTGAGCTGGTCCATTTCTCTCCATGCAGAAGAGTATAAAAGGACACAATCTACTAAATTTTTAGTAGTTGCAGCAATTCTTTCAATCAATATCACTAAACTGTCTTTTGGAATTAGTATAATGTGGATTTATATAGTCTTCATCTTTTATTAACTGATATATAATTGTATGCCTACTGTGTGTTTATGTAAAAGGTCCCCATGTCTGTTAGGATGGTTTCATGTATATCTGACATAGAAAACAAGCAGCTTATTGAACACAAAATAAGTTGAGCCACTAATTGGCAATGAGGCCATTAAGTTGGTAGCCAAACAAATAACAACAAGGAAAAATAGCAATCAGCACACCTCCCCCCCACCCTTTTTTTTTCTTTTTCAACGCAGTCAACATTTATTGGGAAACTTATTCACCTCTCCCCTTTTTAAAGTTCAGTCTACTGTAAATATTAGAAGCTCTCTGTGCCATGGGAACCACTTTGCCTACAACATGATGCTGGTGTAACAATATCTAGAGCTAAGCACCTGGAGGAAGCAAAGAAAAAGGTTTTGCTTTGGATTACTTTAAGTTTGTTCCTCCCCCACTCCCTTTAAACCATAAAGGCACGAGTAGAGTTTAATGATTTTTGTTCTTACCTTGCTTGTCTGGATTTTTATTGTGTTCCTAGTCACTGGTACTAATTCAATATCAACAGCCTGGTAAAATTGGCAGCCTTCCTAAAATAAACTATGTAAAGTGTGCAAATGCTGGTTACTGCTCTTATGCTCAGAGTGTACTTGATAAAAATTGGAATAAAATTCTGCCCCTACGAAAAGTCCAAAACATGGTCACAGCAATTTCCTAAAGAAACTCATCTGTCTACACAATAGCTTTTTTTGAGTCTCTTTACCACAAATGATTAACAGTGGTCATTCAAAGAAAACTTAACTCTTTGTAATATGGCTACATCTGTAGTTCATGTGGGGTGGCCCACATGGCACAGCAGACCTCACCTGTCTTGCCCACTGCTCCCCTCAGCAGTGTATTTCAGTAAATACACCTGCTCTGCTCCCTACTCTTTCTTTGGTGAATCCTCTCAAAACCCCTCGCCTCTCGGTAACCTCCCCCCCCCCCCACCGGGCCTGCACCTCAGCTCTTGTATGCATAAATAAATAAGTCTTAAAAATAAAGATAATATAACAATATAAAATTTTAAAAAACTGGTGTTTATGAGAACTGGTGTATTTATTAATTTTAGGAGAAACAGGAATTTAAAGGTACCTGGCATAGAGAAGGATCCTGATGAAATGGCATCTGTTAAGAGTGCTCTGTTATAAGTGTACTTACTTAAAATCAGTGAAAAAACTGGAAACAATCATTCAATTTAGCCCTTAGAAAGTCAACTGGCTTTTATTACACAAAATTCAGAGAATAGCAGGCATGAGATAGATAAGATGCTGAACTAGTAAACCTGATCAATCTTTTGCTGAGATACTGAAGTTACTTAAAGTGTTTGTTGGGTTGCAAACAGAACCACCCAAGACAAACTATTAGTTTATTCAGATACCACACAAGAGATATAAAGTCCGCAATTAGAATTCTCAGGGCTTTAAATGTCCTGGTAAGCATCGTAAATAACCCTATGAATCTTTATCAATAAACATAATACAGATAATAAAAGTAACACTCATATTTGAAATTTTTATTGTTCTTAGTGATCTCCATTCTTGTTGAAATAAGGTAGATTTTATCCCTAAACATAGGCAACCAAAAATCTAAAAAAATTAAACTGTTACAACTTAAAAAACTCTAAAACATATCAACAGTGAGGTTTCTCTTTATTTAAGAGTAATTCCAGTCTCTGGATTTTATTGCTTTAACAGTTAAATGCCAAGTCCCTCAGGTTGCTTAAAGAGGGGTCATATCCCTCTAAAACCAGAAAAACAGATTAATGTTGAAAACAAGAGTTGCTCAATATGTACAACTTGCAATAAAGGAAGTGAGTCCAAATTTGCCCTTTAGTGTGCAATACTAGCAATCTATTTATAAGTCACTGGTTACATCCTTTCCCAATCACAGGAACAACGAAAAGGGCTTGATATCTGCAGCACATTTCTTCAAGTTAAACCTAATTATGTTAATAGCAACATAATCCTGCATTATCCAACAACACTAACCCTATCCAAAAGTAGTTGGAGGGGCCTCCCTGGTGGTGCAAGGGGTTGAACACCACACTATGAAGCATCCGCAGCCACTGCAGCACAAATTCTAGCCTGGCCAGGGAGGGGACCCACATGGTGTGGTAGAACTCTCCTGCCTCGCCCGCTGCTCCCCTCAGCAGTGTGTTTCAGTTCATCTGCCTGTTCTGCTCCCCACTCTGTCTCTGGTGGATCCTTTCACTACCCGCACCTCTAGCGTGTACCCCAGTTCTTGTATGCATAAATAAATAAATCTTTAAAAAATAAAAGCCAGGATACTGGGTTTTTGGTTTTTCTTTTTTTTTCACCTTAGAGAATCAAAATCATTAAGTGAAGGCATCTACACTATTGCTCTTATAGTTCTCCAAGGGAGTTTAACATATGGTAACTAAGAGGACTCACACTAGAGAGACTCAAAAGAGATATGAGCAAGATGATCTGGGTAAGTTTGAGCCCCTCTTTGTACTCCAAGGTCCAACCACCCTTGGAAATGGAGAATGATAATATCTTTATTTATTTGGTTTTGGGTAGTGGCTTCTCAGTGTAAGTTTAAAGACTATCCAATTTAGGAGTTATTACAGGTGGATAAGGCAAAATGCAAACCAGAATAGTAATTTAGAAAAAAATACTCCAGATTTACAAAAAAATAATCTGTGATGTAAAAGTACATCACAACCATACCATTGCTGTTCATCTTCACTGTACATCTTTATGCTTTTGCTAACTTGGTTAAGCATGGTTCCAACAAGGCCAAACTTGAGATCTTTTTACCTCCTTCATCCACGCTAATTACTGCTCTATGACTTCAAACAGGCACAGGTGTTCTCAGAGTCACACAAGTTATCACAGCTAAAGAAAACTCAAATTCACCTTTATACTGTGACCATGGGTTATTAACATTTCCTTTGTATTTAAAGATCATTATTTTGAAAGTTATTTTGAAAGTTAACAGTTATTTTATCCATCGAAGAGAAAAAAAGTCCTTAAATCATAAACAAATGCCTGTTTTTAATCATGGAATTACATATTATTCTAATTAGACTTGCCCATTTCTATAAAGGTTAAGATTTGGAATTTAAACGTATTATAAAAGATAGTAACACTCAGTGAGAATAAGGAACCCCTCAGTGAGAAGGGGTAGGACTTCTTGTTTCCAAGCTTTTAAAATACAGATAATTCCTTCTGAAGAGCTGCTTTCAGAGCTAGAAAGACAGAAGGCTATACCTAAGCCATCCTACAAATCAAAACAGAAGCATGACAAAGATAGCATTAAAGATTCAACAAATATTTGAATGAAATTAAATACTAGTAAATCAAACCCAGCATTATGTTAACAGATAGCAAACAGTGTGCATGACCCAAGTTTAGTAACTCTGTATCACTGCAGTATCATGAACGGGAGGTCAAATCATTGCAATAAACGTCCAAAAAGTATTCAGTAAAGTTCAATTCCTATATTTAACTTTAAAATGTTTGCAAATTAGGAAAACCAGGAAATGCTCTGAATTTGAAATATGACCTAAGTCAGAACATACAGCACACAATACACCTATTTACAAAACATAAGAATGGAAAACAAGACTCCTAGCATTGCTACTATTTATTACACTACAGTCTTAGCCAAAGCAATGAGTTAAAAATACCCAGAGATAGAACTCATTTATAGATGATGCAGTCATCTACCCAGAAAAGTCAAGAAAATCAGCTAAAGAAAGTCTGTTACATATTAGGACTAAGAGTTCAGGAGGGGATCTGATATAAAAGCAAATATGAAAGGCAGTAATTTTACTATATATTTACAGTGACTAATCAGACATTGTCAAAGGAAAGCGCTCATTCACAAGGGCAACAAAAACTTCACGAAACACTCATGACTATACTTATTAAGAAATGTGTCATTACTATATATGGAAAGTGTAAAATTTAAATGAAACACATTTTAAAGTCAGTGAATAAAGACATACATATCACATTCTTCATCAGGAAGGCTAATTTTGTAAAGCTGTTCATTCCCTGAAAAACTAATTTAGTATTATTTTAATCAAAATTCTAACAGGATTTTTAAAAATGGAAATGGAAAATAAGTCTTATTTATAAAACAGTATGGCATTGGTATACGAACAGAAAACAGGACTTAGCAATACACAAGCAGATCTAAAGTACATATTAGGATTTAATATTTATAAGTAAAAATTCCAGATGTTTTAAAGAGTGACATATTTTCAGTATAGACAAATTAGAAAAAATATGAAAGAATAATTTTATAATCAAGAGTGGGTGAGAAGGATATTTTAAGGCAAGATACAAAAGTCTGAAATCATAAAAAAAATACTGACAGATTTTGCTACATAAAATTTAAAAGTTTTTACACAAAATGCAAAGTTAAAAGACAAGTAATAGGGTGGGAGAAAGTATTTTTGCCACATATTTAAACTACATGGAATATAACAAAAAGGAAAAAAAAACCCCAAATACCATTAGACAAATGGTCAGAGTATAAACATGCCAATCACAGATGAAAAATGAAAAAAAAAAGCCAATAAAAATGTAAACGAATGCTAAACCTATGTAGTAATAAGAGAATTACATATAGAGAAGTATTTAAGAGTAGGCACCTCAGAGTGAGACTATGTTTGTATCCTGGCTATATCAGTCTTAGACAAATTACTTAACATCTCTGTGCTTTTCATCTGTTATTGAAGATGATACCTAACTCATACGGTTGTTAAGAAGAGAGGATGAGATGTTATGCATACTGAAAACAAAACATGGCATACAGTAAAAGTTCAATAAAATGAACTGCTACTTAATGTCAATAGTACCAGGATGATAAAGGTGAAGAGTTGGTGAGGACAGATTCTTACAGTTGAAGGCAGTTGGGCAGTAGCTGTCAATTTCTTTTACACGTTATTAAAGCCAGAAATTCCACCAAAAAGGCATGAACTTGTTCACACACACATGCACAGATACATGAAACAGGACTTTGAGTGCAGCACTGTAAGAGCTCTAGGTTGGAGACAGGAAATGCTGGTCTAGTTTCAGTTCTACCAAAAACAAATACTGCAACCCCTGTGCAAATCACATCACCATGTTGATTTTATTAGTTTATTATTCTGCAAAATGGGGATGATAACTTGGTAAATCTGCCTCAGAGTAGTTTGGTGAGGGGGTCCCTAAATCATTAGCAGCAGTAGCATCTAGGAACTTGTTAAAAATGCAAATTCTCAATCCCTACCCCAGGCCCACAGAATCAGAAACTGAGGGAATGGGTAGTTGGTGTTTTAACAAGCTGTCTGGGTTATATTGATGCAAGCTTAAATTCAGAGGTAAACACGTTTGAAACCCTTGGATAACTGTAAAGCAGAACTGAGAGAACACTAGTACTACTACTGATTAACACTTAAAATGAAACTTCACCTTTTAATTTCATGATAAGGAACATTTTTAATAATCATCTGGGTATCTTTCTCTGTTGCTGAACTTGAGTCACTGATATAAAGTTAGGAAAAAAATTCATATGACACCAAGAAAATAAAACTGAGTATTTAAGATCAAGGAAAAATAATACAAGGTGACCTCATTAACAAATCAGGCAATGTCTCAAGCAGAGCTTAAGTTCCAAAACTTTTGACCAGAGGGTTTCATAATGGGAACACTATTTAATTGCAGCCTCTGCCAACATTTTGTCTACTAATCCTTGATTCCTCCCTGATCTTTTCAGGACACAAACACTGTCACTTATTTCTCAATAAGCTATTAGTTGGCAATGATAACACTAGAAAAATTTTGGCTCCCTGTTTAAAAACCACTTATCAGGGACTGAATGCTGGCTCTTATAAAATAACATAGGCGCCCATATTTTTCAGAAGTTCAGATTTTTGTCCTATTATCAAGTACAGACTCTTAAAGGGGATGCAAATTTTTATGATCATTTGACAGTTTGATCCAAGACTCCTGCAGTTTGTTCCATGCTGCTCTTGGTAGTTCACATTTTTTGAATAGTAAGACTAATAAAGCAATATGACCATAACTATTCCTTGTTTCTGGAGCTGATTCAATCACGTCTTAATGTTCTTCACTAGTGTGTCAAAAATAACAGCATATTTAGTGAGTTTTTTGACAATGGAAAAATCAATAAATAAGTGTTCAAAGGGGATACTCTAGCTAGGTCATGAATTTTCTCTGTTGGTGAGCCCATGATGCTCACCTATTTACTCTGACACATTCTCATAAGATTTGCTACTTGGTTTCTAAATCCACAGCAAACATGAGCCAGCAAATGAGAAAAGGAAAAAAAAAAAATTCTTATGAGTAAGTCCTCAGCAGTGACAGGCAAATCATTGGGCTAAGAGTACTGGTTTCAAAGTATCTCCTCCCTCACTTATACACAGGATTTTTTTTTTTTTTTTGACTCAGAAATTTTGACCCTAAATTTCAGTCTTTCAGTTGCTCCCGCTAGTCACTGCTATTTACATATCTGGCATCACTGGCAAATGCTCACACCACCTGATATTTAAAGAAACAGGTCTTAAAAAAAACACTTCCTGGGGCAGTCCTGCAATCTTTGAGAGACATTAGAGTACTATTTTAAGAAATGTTCCTCTTCATCAATTTATTTCCAAATGCAAAGAAAGGTTCATGGATAATTTGTGGGCCATTTAATTCAAAGTCAGGATTTTACCTTGAAGAATGAGAATATTAGTACTTTTACCATTAACCTTAGGCCTGGTATGTCTCTATAAGTAATTGTCCAGCCTTTTGTGGTCCTTTTTTCCTCAGTGCTAGGTGCCTACCATCTGTGCTTCTCCTCTTTTCCTTCATAGAAAATCAGGACCTGTCAACACCATAGAGACTTGGCAGACAAGAGCTATATAAAGGGCATGTGCCATGTAAATGTGGCAGTATTTAATGAGGTCTCTGGCCGACTTGTTTTATGCCCTACATTGGTAAAAACATCAAATCTTTCAAAAAGGTATAGACCAATCTGCCAGCAGCGAGAAACACTTCGGGCAAGTATGGGCCTGTTAATGTGGAAGACACCACAGAAAGTGGAGCTACAGATAGTAAATGATGAGGACACTGGTCTGTGGATCTAATGAGGAGGGGGAAAGTGAAGAAGCACAGTAAAGGTCAAAGAAAACAAAAAACCTGTACTTGTAGCCAAATGTTCCTTCCTATTAGATGTGAAACCTTGGGATGAGAGAGATATGGCAAAATCAGAGAAGTGTGTTATAAGCATTCAAACAGAAGGCTTGATTTGGGGATCTTCTAAACTAGTTCCAGTAAGGTATGCTATAAAAAAAACTTCTAAAACAGGGGCATCCCTGGTGGTGCAAGGGGTTAAGCAACGCACTATGAAGCAGACAGCAGCCACTGCAGTCACCACAGCCACAGTTTGATCCCTGCCGCTGGCAGGGGAGGTGACACATAAGGCGCAGCAGACCTCTCCTGCCTGACCCTCTGCTCCCCTCAGCAGTGTTTCAGTGGATCTGCCTGTTCTGCTCCCTACCCTGTCTCTGGTGAATTCTCTCACCTCCCAAACCTCTGGCCTGTATCCCAGTTCTTGTATGCATAAATAAATATTAAAAAACAAACAAAAATACTTCTAAAACGGTGTGTGGTCGAAAATGATGAAGTTGAAATAATGGAGGAGCAGACAGATTCACTGTTTTTGAGTAGTCCATGGACATGTTTGTTTTCAATAAGATCTAAAACAAATCATTATCCTCAAACAAATGCTTGGAAGACAAAACAAAACAAAAAAAATTTTATTTCCTTTTAGGAAGAGATTCTTAACTTTTTATGAGATGACATTGCTTTTTAAAATGTATCTACCTAACATATTCATATGATCTCAAGGAGTTCATTGACATTCTGAAACAAAGCTACAGAACTCTAGGTGATGATGGACGCTAAATGAAGAACTTCTGTATTAAGTGCTACATTTAGAGTTTTATTCAGCAAGATCCCTAAACATTTTAAAATGACAATGAACTGGGCAACATATGAATGGTATATAAACATGATGAAAAATGCAATGCTAATAAATACACTTTAGAAAGTGAATATTTGCAAAAGACACAATAAAGATAAATAGTATGAAAATTCTTTAAAAGACTGTCTATCTTAGCAGTAAAACTCAGTATAGCAAACACATTTTCACTAAGTTGAAGATAACAGCAGTTAAGGATGTCCTAAGAAGGTAAGTCTCAAAAGTGACCTTGTAACTAAGAAAGACTAAGTTCATTTACAGTGGTTAAGAGCATGAGCCTCGGAAACACCTAGATTCTAAGGACAAATTTTTTAAACTTGCTAGCTACATGGTTTTGGGTAAGCTTCAGCTTCACTATCTGTTAATAGAACAAATTAGTTAATAGGGTATCTGTGATGATAAATGAGTCAACTTATAATAAATACTTAGCACAGTGACAAAGTCAATAAATGGCATCTATTAGTTACTGTCTGACTTCAGTTCATTTTTTTTTTTTTTTTGGTGCAGAGATTTATAGCTTGCAAAGTGTTATTGCACATATATGATCTCTTGTGATTCTCTGTGGTAGGAATCACTGAATTCCCATTTTACAGCAGAAAAAAATGAAGTCAATTGACTTCAAATTAGTCTAGATGAAGTCAAATGACTTCAAATGAAGTCAAATGACTTCAAAGAAACTAGTAGGAAAATAAATTGATATTCGATTGAACATACTAGGAAGAGAGTGAATTCCCCAAAATCTCAGAAGCTTTTTCAATTTAAATCTTTCAGTTTAAATCTTTTTTCACTATGATTAAATATACATAAAATTTTCCATTTTAACCATTAAGTGTACAGTTCAGTGGCATTAAATATAGTCACACTGTTGTGCAACCACCACCATTCATATCTAGCATTTTTTCAACTTCCTCATCTGAAACTAACCTATTAACATAAACTTCTCATTCCCCCTCCCCCAAGCTCTGACAACCAAAATACCCTAGGTACTTTATATAAGTGGAATTGCACAGCATTTGTCCTTTGTGATTAGCTTTTTTCACTTAGAATTGTCTTAAAAGTTCATTCATGTTGTAGCACACTTGTCAATATTTCCTTTTTTAAGATTGAGTAATATTCAATTGTATTATATACCACATTCATTTATTCATTTATCCATTCATCCACCATCAATGGACACACTGGTTGCTTTATGGCCCTACTTATATATTTTCTTGTTTTAAACAGGAATTTATTTTTCTTTTTATAAATTTTCAAATTTTCTTACATTGTGGGTCATCTTTCTACAGTTATTGTTCCTCTTAGGTGGAGTTCTCTCTCCCACCAATAATCTACCCACTACTACCACCCCCTTCTTTGGGTCTCCATTCCCTGCTTGGATCACTCCAACTTTGCCTTTGCTGCAAGCCATATCCATGGTTTATTCACAGGCCTTGTCTTTTTCCTGGAACTTTGTCCTTTTCCTGGGTGAAGACCTGGGCTCCTGGACGGCAGCAAGCCAGGCTGCTCAGATGCCCAGGAGCAACTGTGAGGCAGGTAGCATGGCAGAGCACTTCAGGAACCTCTTGTAAAGCAGGTGTATTAAGTGGTTCTCTGGATCCCTAATTTTGGAACTTCGTTTGGTGTCTGAGACTGTCCCATATTCTCCAGAGATCTCTGTGATCTCCGGGTTCCATGCTTCCTCATTCACACTGACTGTCCCATATATTCCAACGACTGTCATACATGATGATGCTTCTGAGTGTTATAACTCTGTCCTTGAGAACCCAACTCCCAGCCAATGTTGGTAAAGTGCCCAGGTGGGGACAGACCCTACACAGGTCCAACTCTTCTTGTCTCCCTTCACGGTTTCCAGTTTTGCCCTGGGTTCCCAGTCACATCTCTGATGTGGAACAACAGGAATTTATTTTCTTTATTTATTTATTTAATTTCAACAGGAAATTATTTTCTCCAGGTCTGGAGGATGCCTTTTTATTTTTAAAGAATTGTTAACACTATTATTTTGAGATTGACTATCCAAGTCTCAGATTATTCACTCCTTTTCTTTCTCTTCATATGTCTTTTTTTTTTTTTTTTTTAAAGATTTATTTATTCACACAAGAGTTGGGATACAGGCCAGAGTCGCGGGAGGTGAGAGGATTCACCAGACAGAGTGGGGAGCAGAACAGGCAGACTGACCGAAACACACTGCCGAGGGGAGCAGCGGGAGAGGCAGGAGAGGTCTGCTGCACTATGTGGGTCCCCTCCCTGACCGGCAGCAGGGCTCGAACTCGTGCTGCAGTGGCCGTGGTTTGCTTCATAGTGCGTTGCTCAACCCACTGTGCCACCAGGGAGGCCCTATATGTCTTTTTTAAAAGGTAAAATGAAAATAAGCAATTGATTTAATTCTGCAAAGTTTACAGTACAGGCAGTAAAACCATTTTTTAAAATGCTCTATGATGAATCAACATAAAAGAAACGCAAACGAGTTTAACTTAATTTGATGAGAAACCAAACCATTGTTTAGAAGTAATAAATTAGATGTAAGACTAAAATCACTCTACAAGCTATTTCTGGACCTTTGATAAGAAATAATGGGACTTCCCATTCTTGGACACTAAATTTGAATAACTTCAGGGTTAACCTGCTTGAGTGCAAGGAGACTTAGAAAACCTCAGAGGTGAGATGATGCCACTCTGAAGTGAGGGCTAATACATTAGAAAAGTCAACTGCTCAAGTAACCCTAAGCCACTCCACCGGTTTAAGGATGCAAAAGAAATAAATGGAGTTCCTCTAACTTTGCTCTTTATAACTGAGATGGCTAACTACAAGTTTCAGCACACTGTTCTTAGAAATGGCTAAACCACAATGGAAGGGAAGGACAACTTCCAGAGAGTTTAAAAAACAGTGATGGTTTAAAGATGGGCTTGAATCTTGCACCTCAGTAAATGAAGGTTTGCGTTCAGGTTTGGGTTATGAGCACACACTACTTACAGGGGGAGTTGGGAAAAAAAAAGGCAAAATATTGAAAACTACATTCTGAAATAAATCCAAACTACGACTAGAAGGAGCGAACAACGGACTGCCTTTCTTTGTGTGAACGGCTTGTAACAGAAACCTATGGCCACACGCGAACTTAAACCAAAACCAACAACAAACACTGGAGCTTGATCACCAACAAGACCCACAAGGGAGCAAGCATTTCCGGCGGGACGTTCAGAAGCAACTGACTGCCCTTCATCCCCGGTCACCCGAGTGCCATACAGCACGGCTGTCACTCATTCGCCACAGACAACTTCCCTGAGACGGTCCTACTTTTAGATTCCTTCAAAGTTTAACAAAATTTCCCAAAGGATTCAGCCCTGCTACCTCTCCCCGGGCACTTTCTGCCTCAAAAAGTTGCCCCACGCCATCACCCCAGCCTCCCTGGAACGCCCCAGATCTCCAAGCACCCCGGGTGCAATTTCGCCCTCGCTCGGCTCGATTGCTCGCCCCCTCCAGGACATTGGGCAATGTGGCTGCTGAAAAGCAAACTTTCCGAAGTGTTCGCGGAGGGTGGGAGGGCGTGCGGCGCACTCACAGCTGGTTGATGGCGTTCTGCGAGATGACCGCGTTGGCGGAGAAGTAGGGGATCATGTCGGGGCCACCGAGGCTGCAGGTGCAGGCGGGGGGCGCCTTCCTCTCGCGGGCCAAAGTGCTCAGGGTCATGGAGCCCGCTCAAAGCGCACAGCTCCACATCCTGGCCCCCGTCCGGTTCAGGCACTTAGCGGTCGCGTTGGGCTGCGCCGGCTCCCGGCGGCCGAAATGGGCTCGCCGGGTCGCGCGGAGGCAGCCGCCGCAGCCCTAGGGCTCGGCCTTACAGTCTTGGCGGCTTAGAGCCGCCAGCAACCCGCTCGCGTCCGGGGCGGGGCACCGCGGCTGGGCGAGTCCGGCCGGGAGGAGGGTTCTAAGAGCCAGGAGGGTAGGCCCTGCCAGCGCCCCGCCCCCGAGTAAATGGCACCCACCAAATTCCGAGGCCAGGGCTAAGGGTCGGTCTCAAGATGCTGTGGCTACGAGTTGAAGACACTTGGGAAACGCAAAAAAGACTCGCATTTCTCTAAGGGGGGGATGCTTAGACAGAAAGGTGCCGTCTGTTAGCTGACTCTATACTCTGTACCTCAAAACAAATCTTATTTTTCAAATGATCTTTAAACTTTAAAAGTCCACACATTCACAGAAGTAACAAAATATTCATCAGAGCTTCTTAGCTAAAGGTGCGCGTGTGCCGGGCTTGGGGTGGAGGTATGATTCAAAGATTAGCTGGATTTTTATTTTAAAATCAAAGCAGTTAAAGTTATGATAGGGGTACCCTATCTACACTGTTGATAACATCTGTCAACCCTTGTAAATAAATTTATAAAGGAGCTTCCTAATCATCTTACAGAACAGGTTCACACAGCCTTAGCTGCACATGTATATCACTTGTGCAGTGCTGAAAAATTCCAGCGCCCAGGTTGTACTCTAAAACCAATCAAATGGTAATCTCTTGAGGTTGGGCTCTAGCAGTTTTCAAAGCTCCTCTGATGATTTCAGTGCGCATTGTTGAGATCTATTGTGCCACAGGATCTAGAGATCAAGTCCAGGCTAGAGATTATATCCTCACTTTACAGATGTAAAGTGTAACCTCATATGTAAGTGACCTTCACTTAGGAACCCTGGTTTTATTACTACTGATATAGGGGTTTACCCCACCAGTTGTTACTCTCTGATGTTTTCATGGGTTTAAGCCTTTCTGTTCCTTATTATGTTCCTTTCCAATTCACTGAGCAGGGCCTTTCACCTGACCAACTCTGTAAAGTGAGATTCTTTTCTCTCTCTCCTGAAGCTATTATAAGTGGCTTACAAAAGTTAGCTCCCTTATCTCTTGCCCTTTCAGTCTCATTAGTACAAGTATTTCCTGGCATCATATTTTTGGCTTTTCTGAAAAGTTGACTAAAATATGCATCAATAAAGGTTGCTTTTAAGAAATCCAGAGCCACAACTTCTCTTGTCATCAGAGAAGTGCAAGTCAAAACCACTATGAGATACCACCTCACGCCAGTGAGAATGGCACATTATCAAAAAACCACCAACAACAAATGTTGGCGAGGATGTGGAGAAAAAGGAACTCTCTTACACTGCTGGTGGGAATGCAAGCTGGCCCAACCATTATGGAAAGCAGTATGGCA
>JAGFMF010011578.1:1776954-1846959 GCA_019455555.1 Galemys pyrenaicus | reverse complement strand
AATAACAATAAAGACACAAAAACCAAAAATGAAAAGACAAGGACAAATTGGGGACACTTGGTGGGGAGGGAAGAAGGGGAGGGTTGAAGGCAGACGGGAACACAGAGGACTGAGGTGATGGTGCACTGGTGATACGGTGATGGGGAATACATGGGGATTACAATCGATGTCAAATATATATAAATAAAAAAAGTCAATAAAAAAACTTAAAAAAAAAAAGAAATCCAGAGCCAGAAAATAATATTAAAAAAAATCACTATGCAACTAAGAGAGAGTGAGACTAACATTAGGAAGAAACACCATATACTAGAATCAGGAAATAAGTCTGTTTTATATAAATTTACATAGCCTTTTTCATATTAGCAAATTTGGCAATTTCCAAATCCTAGTAAATGACATAATCATTCTAAACTATAAACTCTGCTGAAAAACAGTCATTTTTTTTTTTTAAAGTTGATCCTTCCATAGAATGTAAAGTGGTTGCCAAGGCTCTGAGGAATTTGAAATAGTGCAAACTCATGCTGGAAAGAGCTCTATCTACCTTTCCTAAAGATCTGGTAATAGGAAGGTATCAATTTGCAAGTGAAGAGTTAATGAAAGGTCTGAATCATTGAGTCCAGTGCATCATCATCTTCATCAATCTCTAGGAAGGAAAATGTTTGAAAGATTTATTCGGGCTGTGTCAGCAGGCACACAAATGGCAGTGTATGAAAAAAAAATCTGCTGATACACCCCAAAATAAATTGCTTTAAATATCTGGCAAACTTGCCAGTTTGAAACTTCATCCAGGCTGTAATTTATTACAGCCTCCTGCAGCGATCAAAAAAAGGGCTGCAGGCTGTTTAGAACAGCACTGTTAAGGTGAGTCCAGTTCCTTCCAAGACACAGCAGAGATGGGATTTTACTGAAGTTAACATAAAATGATGCCATTTTAGGAAAGATTATAGCATGGCAATAATCTGTATTGATTTGAAAAGTCAGTTGGCAATGAATGTATCTTATTAATTCACATTAATGTCTGTTGCATTTTAGGGTCTCCCTGGTGGCGCAATGTGTTAACCAATGCACTATGAAGGAAACAGCAGCCACTGCCTCAGGAGTCTGATTCCTGTCTCCGGCCCAGAGGTGACCCATATAGCACAGCAGACCTCTCCTGTCTGGCCCGCTGCTTCCCTCAGCAGTGTATTTCAGTTAATCTGCCTGTTCTGTTCCCTACTCTGTCTCTGGTGGATCCTCTCATCCCCTATACCTCTGGCCTGTACCCCAGTTCTTGTATGCATAAATAAATAAATTTTTAAAAAAATCTCTTGCATTTAAAAACACTAAAGATTTCATAAATATCTACACTTGTCTTTTATAAATAGGTTCCTATAGTGATACCTCAGAATTGGGCAGTGCTTTGTTTCCCTTCAAAAGACCTCTTTGTCAGTGCTGCTCGTCAAAGGAGATTATTTTAACACCCTCATCCAGACCTTTTCAAAAGTTTTTCAAAGTTAAGTTCTAGGTTTGAAAGTAATATAGGGAATTGTGAAAGTGCTAGAATATGCCTGTTTTTTAAGGAAAAAAAATCATCTTTGCAAATTGGGATACTTGTAAGGAAAGAGCTCTTTCTGCTACTGTCTTTTAAAAAGTTTAACAAATTCCCCTTTTGTCACAATCTGCAGTGTCAAAATGTCAATCAATTTAGTTTCAGCTCAATTTAATCCTTTACTCTCCACTGTCAGGAAACAAGGCTCTATGAAGCAAACGCTCTGTACCCAAGCATCTAGGAATTAAAAAATGATTCCAAATTAGACTGAACAGCATGAAATAAGCAAAGCTAGTTTTCTAGTCCACATGAAGTCAGAGGGGGTTTTCTCTCTTAAAAAAAAAAAAAAAACTTCATAAAGACCCTGAAGAAAAATTGATGCATTTCTTTATACTCTTGTTTAAGAATTGAAATGATTGTTGTCATTTGCTAACTATTTCAAGGCTCACTGGTAGAAATAATCTAAATTGTTAAACTACATATGACCAAATTACATTTTGTTGGTAGAATTACATGTTAATAGCAGTAAATTTTTTTTTAAAGATTTATTCATTTATGCATACAAGAGCCTGGGCATAGTGAGAGAGTTGAGAGGATTCAAAAGACACAGAGTGGGGAGCAGAAGAGGCAGATAGACGGAAATACACCGCTGAGGGGAGCAGTGAGCAAGGCAGGAGAGGTCTGCTGCACCATAAGGGTCCCCTCCCTGGCTAGGGATCGAATTTGCGCTGCTGTGCCACGGATGCTTCACAGTGAGGTGCTCAACCCACTGCGCCACCAGGGAGGCCCAACAGCAGTAAATTTTTAAAAAAAGTAATAGATATACTTTCTATTCATAAGGTACTTCTATTACTATGTCTCTATCTACCTCCCCATAAGGAATAAACATTAAAATTGGAAACTTACATACTACCTTAACTGTATTCTAGGACAGACCTAATGGTGCACTGAAATATGAGTGAAGTAGATGAGCATGCTTTTGCAGCTGCGTAGGGTAAATGAGGTTATCAGGCTTTTTTTTTTGCACCCTCCTGCGCTAACGTGGATGCCCATGCAGAGAAGCATGAGCAAGGGGCATGCGTGGCTTTGATTATGGACACCTGGGCCCAATGAACATAGGTGTTCACGTGTGTAAATGTTCACACCTGTGCCTATGGCAGAAGGATAAAAGGTGGCGGTGGCCCAGTAAGGAGGACCACTTTGAGGTGAGACCATGAGCATGGGAACGTTAGGGAGGGGTGAGAAAGAGTACAAGGATTTGTGGAGGGTTGGGAGGTTCGGTTGCCTGCCCGGCCAGTGCTGGCCTCCTTGCATGCTAGCCTCCTGGTCTGGTGTCCCTGTGTACCTGGTTCCCTGAGAGAGCATTAAATGGCCTGTACAATCTTGGAGAACTCCAGGACTCTCTTTATCTGTCTGCTAGAATGGACAGTGAACTTGTCCTGTGCATGCTTGTACTAGAAGCTGTAACAAAATTTCAGCACAAAACTGAAAGCAGTGGGCTAGAAACCAGTGGACCTAAGTTCTAGTTCTAACACGATCAGCTTCATAAACTAAGATTTTGGACACTCAACTTCATGTGTAATATGGGGTAATAAACCCTAAGTAAAAGTCCCAAGATCTGTTTTTGTGAGAGTCAGAAACCTTAGAAAAGGACTTTTAGCCAATGTGGAGATCCTGAAATGCATTTAATCCACTTAAGAACTAGTTATCTAGTTCAAAGGAGTACGGTGCTTAAAATACCTAGACTGCCATGGAACTAATAGATTAGGTTTGAATCCTAGTGTGACCAATCGCTGTGAATTTTGGATAATTTTATCTATCTGTGGCTCTGTTCTGTGTTAGCAACTAATTTATGAAATTATTGTGAGGTAATCCTTAATTAAATACTTAAAGGAATACTTGGAACAGGTCCTTCCTGGTGGCACAGGGGTTAAGTCTCAGCACTATGAAGCTATGGCCAGCCACACCCCAGCTGGGAGCTAACCCACTTTGCACAGCACACCTGGTGCAGCAGACCTCTCCTGCGCTGCTGCTCCCCTCAGCAGCGTATTTCAGTCAATCCTCCTGTTCTGCTTCCCACTCTATCTCTGGTGAAGCCTCTCACCCCACTCATCCCCGTACCTCTAGCCTACATTCCAGCTCTTGTATGCATAAATAAAATAAAAAATCTCAAAAAAAGAGAGCTGTCAATGAGTAAGATATCAGAAATTCTAGATTTTAGCTACCTTGTTTATAAGCAAGCTATAGTCTGTCCAGCCCTAGTTTATTTAATGTTAAAGTAGTGATGGTAATGTTTACCTCACAGGTTTATTAAGCTACATAAAGAAAAATTCTTTGTGGGGCCTCCCTGGTGGCGCAGTGGGTTAAGCAACGCACTAGGAAGCAAACCACAGCCACTGCAGCATGAGTTCGATCCCTGCCGCCGGCCAGGGAGGGGACCCACATGGCCAGCAGACCTCTCCTGCCTCGCCTGCTGCTCCCCTCAGCAGTGTGTCTCAGTCATTCTGCCTGTTCTGCTCCTCACTCTGGTGAATCCTCTCACCTCCCGCGACTCTGGCCTGTACCCCAGCTCTTGTATGCATAAATAAATAAATCTTTAAAAAAAAGAAAAATTCAGAGAAATCAGGTTTTTCCACTCTCCTGCCACTGGTATAATGATAGACACCTGCAGTGCTGTGCGCATGCCTAGGTGGGCATGCGCAAGTGAGCACACCTGGGTTTGGGCATGGGCATATAGAGGCGGTGTCATGAGGACGCCAGCAGCAGTGAGAGCAGCGGAACATAGAGCAGTAGCAGCAGAGGAGCAGCAAGAGCAGCGGGAGGAACGGGACTCCAGCAGTAGAAGCAGAGAGTAAGAAGCACCGTGGGCTGGGAGGCTGGCCTGCATACCTCCCAGCCTCCTGGCACCCATGCCTGCCATGTACCTGGTCACCTCTGTAAATAAAAGCATAAAGCCACCAAGGGCTCCAAGACTCCTTTCTTTACCCCATCTGCTAGAACCATCCCGAACCTGCCCTGTGCCGCCTTCCTGGCACTACAGTATGCTTGTGTTTGGAGTGATAACTTGATGAATGAATGAAACTTAAAGTACATACAAACTAGTCCTGTGTATCACCCATTTTATACAGGAAGTTTATACTATCATTGTTTGCCAAGTAGTTAATAATATTAACTCAATATTTCACTAATCATGTGAAAACTTCAGTGCTTACTGGATTTTTGTACTTTTTAACCTTTGGAATAATTTGGAATAATTTGGAGAAAAAAATGCTTAAACCAATGAGAAGAACTATTTGTATTTTTATGTTTCCTCTAAAGGCTTGATCTAAGAAATAAATAATAAATTAATCCTGTGTGTCAAAAAGGGGGGAGGGAACCAACCGTTAAAGAGTTATAAAACAAAAAGCCTGTTATCTGGATTAACACAACATTCTGCCTCTTGTTAATCTGTAAGACACTAGGATAAAACTCTCAGTATAATACCCCTAATTTTCAAATTTGTTACCCAGACAGCAGCAAGAGGTATCTCACTACACAGTCAAAGGCACTTTTCATACAGTACAATAAGTGAAACTCTGTAAATAAAGGCTCTTAAAAGCAATCATGTTTTGCAATCATCACATGACTTATGGTCTTATTTAAAAGAATATCTGACAATAGCTTTAGACAATGGATGGAAAATGTCACTATATCTTTCCTAGTCCTTGCCATGGAACTTTCCACCATAAGAGCAATGGGGAATACTGAAAAAATCTGCATAGACACCACAAGAGGTGATCTCTAAGGCATTCATTCCCCCATGGTTTTAACCACCATGTGCTGCAGTAGGAAAGATGCTAAAATGCTGCTTTCTTCAAGTTACAAAAGCTCCACACTCTATTGTTTAGTAAAAATAATAGGCACTTATGGATCACTTTTCACATCAAATACACCTTACAAAACTGTTAACCATTTAATACACATTTTCTTTTAACACTTTATTCTTTTAAATAAATAAAAGATGCTGAGTGATTAAATTTTTTTTTTCAGTATTCAGAAAGGTAAAATAAAAGCCACTCTTCTGACCCCCACAGTCCTACTATCCAGGGATGATTGATAGTATTTCCAGAAATTTTCCTTGCATATGCAAATATTAACATAACTGCTCTTTAAGAAACACACATGCATACAAGCATATGAAAATGGCAGTTAAAAAAAAGGGAAGCTAAGAAGATCTTGAAAATAAGAACAATACTGACATTTACTGTGTACCAGGTCCTCCACTGAGTTTACATGCAGTATATCACCTAATTGTCACAAACAACCCTATGATTTTATTATTCTTTATGAGGCTCAGAGAAGTTAAATAAGGTTATACAGCCGTATTTCAAACCCAGCCAGTTATTTTGGCTCAGAACTTGTTTTCTTAACCAATATTCTACACTGTCTTCCTAAAAGTTCACTACAAAACAGGTTAAGTCTGGAGAGGGCTACTGCCAACAGGAAGAACCCCTGGAGACTAAATATGTACATTATTGCACCCTGTGCTCTCTCCTCTACTTGATCCTCGCTGTGCCTAGGAGGTCTTGGCAACAATAGGAACCTAACCTAATATTAAATGTAGCAGTAAGATGATCTTTCCGTTGTTGTGTACTATCCTCTTTCTACCAGAATCCTTTAGAAATCTGTATTTCAAACTAATATTTATCGGAAGACATTTTTCAAAGTACTTAGAGCCACACATTTGTTTTCTAGTTGTTATTTTTTTACACAGTATCCTACATGAAAGGAGGAATGTAATGTAGTTTTAGGTAATAATGGCATCCTCATCAACTGATGTTTGAAATAAACCTACCAGATAGACAGGTATTATCATTCTTTGTTACAGTGAAAGATGAACCAGACTAATATCTAGGCAATAAGAAGCCTAGGCTCAGATGTGCCCAATTCACCCTACATATTGTTAACAGATAAGCTGAATTCAGTTGGTCTAATTCTGACTAGGTTATGCATTTTGTTACTGATTATCAAGATGAATTAAATACTTATTTTATAATGATTTCCTATTTAAAAGTCACAGTATTTCCTTGTTGCCTTTTAGATCAAATCCAAACTCTTCTTTCTACCTTCAGATCCTGTATAATTTAGATCCTAACATAACCCATTCATTTTAGTATATTATTTTCAACTTCATCCCTTTGGTTAAACACTCAGATAACTTCCACCCATTTCCAAAACAAATCTTTGCTTTTGTTAGCTGCTTTCTATCATGTATTCCTGTATCTGAGTCTCAGTCTTCTCGCAGATTAAATTGTTCCCTGAGACTTTTATTGGGTCTTTCAGTTTATTAATATATAACACATTTTTCAAGATCTACTTCAATTCTCAGCTCTTTCAATAATTAGAAACTTAGTACTTTCACATCTATCCTCACTTAATTCTCATTATAATCCTTTCTATAGGTGAACAGAATTATCTGGAATTGTTGGCCTCATTTTATAAATGAGGAAACAGGCTCGGAAATTAAGTCATCTGCCCAAGTTTGCAAGTGTCAGAGCTTGGATGTGAACATAGGTCTTCTGATTAAGCCCAATGGACAATTCCTTGTATATAATATGCTAAGACATTTTTTTAACTCCTTTGGAATTTATAATCTATATTGTTATTCAAGATTTTATTCTTTATTTTATGCTACATAGCATAGTGCCTAGGCAAGTCACGGCATTAATTACATTGACTGGTTGGTCCTTCATACCACACACCCCACTATATTTTTCTTAGGACTCTAAGTACACTGATAATGGAGATTCTCTCTCCCTGGGAATTCATTTCCTCACCTCTTGTATAGGGAGAAGCCCCTAAGACTCTTTCACTATCCCATCTTCCTTTTGCTGTCTCTTGTCTTTCAGATAGATGCCTTTATATAAAGAATCTAGTAGAATGCCTGGAATACAACCCAGTACGTAAGGGCTTTATTTTTAAGCTTGCCCTAGACTTTCAGGAGCCAAAAGTTCAAATCGCAGCAGGATTGATTCAGCCCTTTCACAAGCAGTTTAGTACTATGCAGTTTGTTTAGACTGGTCAAGTTTCTAGGTTCTGGCTAAGCAGCATCCTTATCTCTAAGCTTTCATGTATCAGCTTCCCTGGCCATATTTCACTTTCCATGTCTTTCTTTTCTGAAATCAGGTGAAGATGCAAAATCACACACACACAATTATACACTTTCAAAAAGCATGTTAACTACCTTCAAGGAATTTAACTACAATATAGGAAGTCGTTTTTCACTCTGACTTAGGGAAAACCAGGAAGTATACCAAAGTTATACTTCTCAAACCTTAGTAGAAATCGGGTACTTTGTATCACTCTTTAGCTAGTACATAAACTAACTGAGAAAAGATAAGGTGTTGTCAGAGTCTATTCAATCCAGCTCCATCTGAAGGCCAAGTGGACAATGGTTCTTCAGTGAAGTGAAAAATACTTTGCCAGGGAAAAAGAAGACTAAGTAGCAAATCTTTTAATTTTTAATTGTGAAATATTTCAAACATACAGTAAAGAACAGAGAGGATAACAGTAAAACACTCAATAGACAGCACTATCATGTTCTCACATTTTACTCTTCAGATTTTAAGAAAGAAAACATACAGATGCAGCTTTCTGTAAGATGTTTTTATGAGTCATTTTTCTCCCCTTGACATAGAACTCCTCCCCTGAACTTGCTATTAATCTTTCCATTCATATATATGTACATACATGTGTGTGTGTGTATAAGGTTGTTGGAAAAGTCATGAAAAACAGAAAAACATGTCATAACTTTTCTGACAACCCAAAAGATTATTCACACATATACATATGTATGTATTATACATTTTTTCTTTAATGTAAAATTTATTTAGAAAATCACAGCTTATAGGGTATTGGACTTTCTTTTTTCTATTTCTTTTTTTTTAAGATTTATTTATGCATACAAGCACTGGGGTACAGGCCAGAGGCATGGGGGTAGTGAGAGGATTCACCAGAGACAGAGTAGGGAACAGAACAGGCAGATCGACTGGAAAACACTTCTGAGGGGAGCAGTGGGTGAGACAGGAGAGGTCTGCCTGCACTATGTGGGTCACCTCCGCAGCCGGAGGCAGGGATTGAACTTGTGCTGCAGTATTGAACTTGTGCTGCAGTGGCTGCAGTTTGCTTCACAGTGCATTCCTTAACCCATTGCGCCACCAGGGAGGGCCTCTTTTTTCTATTTCTTAAGGGAGCTATATGAAATAGATACAGGCACCCCTCAGAGATATTGCAGGTGGGTTCAGGCCACAAGAATAAAGCTAATATCATAATAAAGTCACATAAATTTTTAAATTTCCCAATGCATATACAAGTTATATTTATACCCTATTGTAATCTATTAAGTATGCAATAACATTTTCTTTTTTCAGGTTTTTAAAAGTTTTTTAATATGCAATGGTATTTTCTTAAAAAATGTATACACCTTAAGAGTAGTTTACAGTTAAAACATGCTAACCATCATCTGAGCCTTCAGTGAGTCATAATGTTTGTGTAGGTGGAGGGTCTTGCCTCAGTGTTGATGGCTGTTGACTGACAACAATTGTGGCTGCTTAAAGTTGGGTGTATTGTGGAAATTCCAATAAGGCAACAATTAAGTTTGTTGCATTGACTGACTCTTCCTTTCATAAAGATTTCTCTGTAGTCTGCAATGTTGTTCGGTAGCATTTTACCCACAGTAGATCTGGTTTCAAAACTGAGGCGATCCTCTCCAGCCCTGCTGCTGTTTTTGCTTTATCAATTGGTGTAATATTCTGAATCCTTTGTCGTTTCAACAATATTTATAGATTCCATCTCAAGAAATCACATTCTTTGCTCAACTATAAGAAACAACTCCTCATCTGTTAATATTTTATTATGAGATTACATCAAATCAGTCAAATCTTCAGGCTCCAATTCCAATACTAGTTCACTTTTTAATCTACTCCATTTGCAGTTACTGCCTCCACCAAAGTCTTGAAGCCCTCAAGGTCATCCATGAGGTTAGAAACAATATCTTCCAAACTCTTGGTAATGTTGATATTTTGGTCTCCTCCCATGAATCATGACTGTTCTTAATGGTATTTATAATGGTGAAGAATTTCCAGAAGGTTTTCAATTCACTTTTCCCAGATCCAAAGAAATTATTATTTATGGCACCTATGGCCTTACAAAATGGATTTCTTAAATAATAAGATTTGAAAGTTGAAATTTGTGTTAGCAGGCATGAAAACAACAATAATCTCCTTATACATCTCCATCACAGATCATCAGTGGCCATGCACATTATTAATAAGCACTAATATTTTGAAAGAAATCGTTTTTCTGAGCAGTAGTCTTCAACAGTGGGCTTAAAATAATTCAGTAAGCCATGTTGCAAACAGATGTGCTATTATCTAGGCTTTGTTCTATTTATAGAGCATTTGCAGAGAGCATTTAACATCATTTTTAAGGACCCTGAGATCTTCAGATGGTAAATGAACGTTGGCTTCAGCTTAACGTCACCAATTACATTAACCTTAATAAGAGCCAGCTTGACCTTTGAACTTTGAAGCCAGGGAGTGACTTATCCTCTCTAGCTATGAAAGCCCTAGATGGCATTTTCTTCCAATACAAGGCTACACTGAAAATCTGCAATGACTTATTTACCCAAAGAATATGAAAACACAAATATGAAAAGATTTATGCACTCCTATGTTCCTAGCAGCATTATAAACAATAGGGAAGTTGTGGAACCAACCTAATGCCCAATGACAGATGACTGGATAAAGAAATTGTGGAGTATATACTCAATGGAGCACTCTGCTATTTAAAAAGATGAAATAGTGCTCCTTGGGACAAAATGGTTCAAAATTGAGCTCCTAATTCTAAGTGAATAAGTCAGAAACTGAAAGACAGTTATTGGATGGTTTCTCTTATCATTAAAAAAAATTAGAAAAACACAGCAAAAATAAGTCTGAAATTGTGAAAAATATAACTAGAGGGAATGGAGGGGAGGATATAGATAAGAAGAAAGGATATGGGGTAGGGATACTGCAGTTTTGGTAGAGGGTCGTGAAACATGAAGATCCATGGAGGTTTGAGGTTATACCCCCGAATTATATTTTTATGTAAACAACTGACAAATTATAAAATTTGAGGAAAAAAACTCACTTCTATTGAGAGAAAACCTGTTTAGTATAACTACCTTCATTGTCTTAGCTAAATCTTCTGGATAATTTGCTACAGCTTCTATAATCAGCACTTGCTGTTTTACCTTGCATTTTATGTTTAGAGACAGTTTCTTTCCTTAAACCTTATGCGCCAACATCTGCTAACTTCAAACTTGTCATTTGTAGCTTCCTAGTGTCTCTTAGCCTTCATAGAATTAAAGAGGGTTAGGGTATTGCTCAGGATTGGGTTTTGACTTATGGAATGTTGTGGCTTCTATCCAGACCACTCAAAGTCTCCCATATCAATAAGAAGGTTGATTCACTTTTTTTTTAAATCATATATGTGTTAATTGGAGTAGCACTTTTAATTTCCTTCAAGAATTTTCTTTTGTATTCACAGTTTTGCTAACTTTTTTGCAAAAGGGGCCTTTTCCACCTCACTCATTTTTGATATGAATTCCTACTAAGTTTAATCATTTTGGGCTTTTAATTTAAAGTGAAAACATGTAACTCTTCCTTTCATTTGAACATGTAGAGGCCATTAGAGTTATCAAATGACCCAATTTCAATACTGTCTATGACAGAATAGGGAGGTCCCAGGAGAGGGAGACAGACCAGGGAAAGTGGAACAGTCAGAATATACATATTTATCGATTAAGTTCATTGTCTTACATTGGCATAACTTGTGGTGGCCCAAAACATTGAAATAGCCAATTACAGATCACCATAATAGATATAATAATAAAGAAAAGCATTTGAAATATTGCGAGAATTACCAAAATGTGACATGAAATGAGCCCATGCTACAGAAGGAGCATAAGGGACTGAGGTGATGGTGCACTGGTGAAATGCTGGTGGGAAATGGGGACCAAAATTGATGTCAAATATATATAAATAAAGAAAAAAAAATGAACCCATGCTGTTGGAAAAATAATGCAGACAGACTAGCTCAATGCAACGTTACCATAAACCTTCAGTTTGTAAAAGACACAGAATCTGTGAAATGCACCATATATAAAATACACCTAGTATAAAAGAGTAAATAAAAATGTTTCCTGCTTAAAATTTTCTAGTTGAGGGATGGATGAGTAGATATGTGATAAAGTCAATGTAACAAAATGTTAATTGTGAATCCAGGGCAGTGTGTATTTGGATGCTAACTCTACAACTCTTTCAAAATATCTATACGCTTACATTTTAAAAATAAAATGTCGAGGAAAAAACCCTCTAGTTTACATTTTGTCTAAAAATCTCTGAGGAAGGATATCATCTGGCTTCAGATACTTAAGGACATAGTTATCTTAAAAAAACAATAATTAAGCTTGATACCCTAATTACTGTTTAAGCTCTTTATGGTTTCTAACAAATAAAAAGAGAAGCCCAGTTCCTCTAAGAGTTATCTTCACACAGGCAATTCTTGTAAAGTCATTATTTTAGTTGTTACTTCCCCAACCTTTTCTGGCGATTTATGAAATGATTACCTATAATTTCCTCCCCACTTTGATTTAAGTCCAAAGCTGTAAAACTATTTGTGGCTATAAGCATCCCCAATAAAAAGCGTGTATTAGGTAATCAGAAGAGAAATACTTTAAGAGTTTTAAAAAGATGTTTATAGTGCCTCACAAATGTTCTAAATTAACATCAGGAAAATGCTCTGCTGCTACAAGCTAACCATGAGAAAAACGAAAATAAAAGTCATTTTCTATTCATAAAATACCACTATGATGTAATACTTATTCAACAGTAATTTGCCTACTAATTGAAGTATTTTTACATTTGTATATTATTTATACTTCATGATAAGGATGCTAAAATCTCAAAGAATGAATATACTTGTTGGAGGTCATATAACAAATACAAACACAGGTCTCCTAACTCCACTTAATTGAGAACAAAAAACTAAATTTTTTTTTTTTTTGTCCTAGAGGCACTTAAAAATGACTTTGCCAGAGATTAAATTATTTATTAATATATTTTAAAGTTCTTCACCTTAAGTGATCTAATTTAATAACAATTACATTTTGGGACTGGTATTTTGATAATTTTATAGGTAAAGTGAACGGATTCAGCTAAACTAATCTTGAATGTACTCTGAAAGACTGCAATTCAACTGATGGCTTTCAAAAGGAAAACCCTTTAAGGGAAGGAATTGTGTTGGGTTAACAAAATAGTAATTCCAACATGAAAAGAAATTTATCAACTCTTATTATTAGAGAAGTGCAAATTAAAACAATGAGCAATCACCTTACACCTGTGAGAACTGCTATTCTCCAAAAGAAAAAACAAGTGTTGGAGAGGATGTGGAGAGAAGAGAACTACTGAATATTGTCAGTGGGAATGTAAATTATATAGCCATTATGTAAGGCAGTATGGAGGGTCCTTAAAAAAATTAAAACTAGGAATTTCATAAGATCCAATTATTCCACTTCTAGGAATTTACCTAAAAAATACAGAAACACTACTTTAAGGTGATCTACAAATCTCCATGTTTATTGCATTATCGACAGTAGTCGACAGCTGGATACAATCTATGTGCCCGTCAACATTGGACTGGATTTTGAAGATGTGGTATACACAACGAAGGGACTACAAATAATGTTAAATATGATTAAATAAATCTAATAAAAATTGCATATATAAAAATATGTAGATGAAATCCTGCCATTAGCAACAACATGGAGGAACCTAGATGGCATTATGCCTAGTGAAATTAGTCAGAGAAATACTAACACCATATGATTTCAATCACATGTGGGTATATAGAAACCGAACAAACAGATAAACTAAATAAAAGAAAAATGAACTTCTAGACTATAAGACTAATTAGTAGTTACACAACGAGAAGGAGAAAAGGGATCAATAGTAGTACATCAGGTAAAACTGTTGTGAGGTAAATGAAGATGCTTTGGCTTTAACGCTACTGCCTCTGTGGCTATCACCGGATACCTTGAATGCAGAAGGCACTTGGGAGAGTGGGCTCAGGACATGCGTGCCTGATGGTGGATACCTGGAGTATGGTGTGGGCATGTGTAAGTGTGCACACCTGAGCCTAGGTCAGGGCTATAACGGCTATGAGCCAATGAGCTACTATAGAGAGGTAGGACCACGAGACAACGCCAGAGAGAGCCTGCCCTCCTCCTGGTTGCCTCCTGTAGGGTAAGAGAAAACTATCAGGTCTTTCCACCCTCCCGCCAAATGATGGACACCTGCGGTGCTGCGTGCACGCCTAGGTGGGCATGCGCAATTGGACGCACCTGGGTTTGGAGACGGGCGCATAAGGGTGGCGTCATAAGGACGCCAAGAGCAGCAGCAGAGCAAGAGTAGCAGCAGCAGCAGCTAAGCAGCCAAGAGGGTGAGATGTACTGGGGGCTGGGAGGCCTGCCAGCCTCCTGCATCCCCACCGCACCCCTACCTGCCCTGTACCTTGCCAACTCTGTAAATAAAAGCCACCAAGGGCTCCAAGACCCCTTCCTTTACCCCGTCTGCTAGACTCATCCAGAACTTGCTCTGTGCCCCTTTCTGCCACTACACCTCCCTACTACTGTACTTCAGCTGCATGGCAAAGTATAGGGTTTTTTGGGTGAAGTATATACATATATTGACTTTTAATGATACATACCTGAAACTTAACAATAAAACGCTACTTCAAAAAATTTAATTAATAGCAATTCCATTTTGGGAAATGAGAAATGTTACTGCTCCGACACAGTTTTTTTAAAAAAAATTTATATATATTTTATATTTTTCATTTTGTACATTGTATATTTCTCATCTCTGTGAAATTCCCATCATCAATTCACCTGTGCACCATCACCATAGTCCCTTGCCTGACACAGTTAACATTTTAAAAGATAAATCATTTACTTATAAAATTATGCTAAGTTAAAGTATATCGAAGTTAAATTTTAAAAATTGAGCAAATTGGCAGGCATAATAAATGACTGTAGAAAAAAGTCTTTAGTGAAATTTACTAGTTGCTAGAAAGCACTTATGTAGTCCTTTTATTATCACAGGAGAAATATTTTGTGTTGTCAAATAGAGAGCCTGGTAACAGATTTAGCTAATATTGAATTACAACTGAAGAAAAGTTGTTTTCTTCTACTGCTTATAACCAACAGTGATTTATTCTAGTAGTCTGGAACAGAGTTGGATGATTAAAGTCATTAAATTGTAACAAAACAGCTCTCTTACTACTCATTCTGAAGCTATTTATAGTTAAATAATCTAAAGTGGTACCAAAATACGCATTTGAAACCTAATTATTTTATGAAGAAATTGCATCACCAAAAAAACAAAAGGCACAAATACTTCTCTTTGTGAGCTATAAACTGTCTTTGTGAAGATGCAGTCCCTGCTTAACAGCATCTTAATTTTCCATAGCCACCCCATCTCCAAAAGGCCATACAGATATTGGACTAAATTAGATACTACTGCTTGAATGATGGATTCAATCAAGTAATGCAACCAGCCAAGTGGTGTTCAATCAAACTTAAGGTGCACACTACTGAAAACTTTGCTTTGCAACGAGAAGGGATAGCCATGATTCCACCCAAGGACACCTTCCCTCCTCCCTTTTTGATCTTAGAGGAAAGAGCTTTGTGGTCTGTTAAACTAAAGCATTAGTTACAAAGGAATTGCTACTTACACTTTTACATGTGCATAAGTACTAAGAATCTAGAGAAAAATCCTGCAATAATAAAAAAGGAACAGTAGAAAACATTATTAAATTTCTAACTGCAACTTCAAGACAGGACTTTAAAGTTCCAAATATTAATTCATATTTTGAAATACACTATGCTTATTAGGTAAACAAAAGCCAACTCTGCCAGGTGATATATTAGTGCTAGGTATTCAAAAAAGCATAAATATATATATAGTTACATACTAAATATCTTATAATAAAGCAGGGGGGACATGTGAAATACATGAAAAAATGGCTCTCAGTCCATCAATCTACCGGTCATTTATCCTGAATGGTATGATCTCTACTGGACAGCATCTGCAGATGTTGCTCATTCTGTTTGAAATCCCCCTCTAACTTGTCTGGTTAATGCCTTAACCCAGACACCAGCTCAAAGGTTATAATGGGTTATATGGTTCTCAGTGATAGTAAATAACATTTATTATGTGCTAATAAGCATTATGCCAAACTATATAAATGATATCCTATTTCATTATTACAACAATTCTGTAAGGGTTGCTAACCAGTTTCCACTTTTTATTTATTATTATTATTATTTTTTAAAGATTTATTTATGCATACAAGAGCTGGGGTACAGGCCAGAGTAGCGGGAGGTGAGAGGATTCACCAGAGACAGAGCGGGGAACAGAACAGGCAGATCGACTGAAGCACACTGATGAGGGGAGTAGCAGGCACAGCAGGAGAGGTCCGCTGCGCCATGTGGATCCCCTCCCCGGCCAGCAACAGGGATCGAACTTGTGTGGAGGTGGCTGCGGTTTGCTTCATAGTGCGTTGCTCAACCCACTGTGCCACCAGGGAGGCCCCCCCAGTTTCCACTTTTTAAAAGACTTACTGGGTTAAATGACAGTTTCCCATCTCTCTATAAAGTATTCTGGCATAATAGAGAGATGCTCCTGCTTAACTGGTTATGCCGCTTTAGTATACGGACCACATCTGCTTTTATCAGTTAAATTGTATGCTTATCAAACTGGGTGTTCATTTTGAAAACTGTTACTATCAAACCTCATCTCATAATTGCTTAATTTAATTAAATACTAAGTAAACTAATTACCTGAGCATAACAAAGTTGCTATTTCTATGAAAGTGAATTTAAACATGTTTAAAAACCTAAATAATGGATAGTTACTTTAAAAGTCATTGTTGATTAGATGTGGCTAAGAGGACTGTGGAAAACTGAAGGGAAGGTTAAAATTTTGAGGATTCTATACATAACTCTTTACAATTGTCTAAATTCTCTTCCTTCCTTCCTTCCTTCCTTCCTTCCTTCCTTCCTTCCTTCCTTCCTTCCTTCCTCCCTCCCTCCCTCCCTCCCTCCCTCCCTTCCTCCCTCCCTTTTTGATGAAGAACTAGGCTGTAAAGATTGTGAAGGTTTCTGAAATATGACGATGAAGACTTGTCTGTAATGGACATAAAATTATAATCCCAATTTTAGAAGAATCCAGGGTATAATGATAAAAAAGGAATAATAATAATATAATAGGCATCTTTAACTGTAATAGACACTTAACCTTTGTAGTTCAAATTCTTATGAAAAATTGTAAAATATTCTTGTTTCTATTATGTAGTTGAGAAAGTGGGCTTAATGTTTTTTTCCAAAGCCTAAAAATGAACCAAAAGTAGGCTCTTTATTCACTCTTGCTACAGAAAGTTATTAAGTATCATACATGTGCCAGAATTCAAGGGTATAGTTATGAACAAGATAGAAATTGTTCCTGCCCCACTCAAGTAAGAATAATGTGGTATGAGTGTTGGAAATGCTGCTAAAGGGGAGCAGAAAGTTGAGTTAGAGCAGAGGTGAGAAGTTTTCCACTAAAGAGTAAGGATTGCTGTAGGCAAAACTGGTTCATAGCTAATGATGTGTTTTAAACAGTTTCTAAATTTCTCGCTTGGTGTTTCAGCAGAACAGCTGTTTTAGGGTTAGGTAATCAATAACACATTCTTTCTTCTATTCCCAGTGGCTGCCTAGCTGGGGGATATTCCCAGTAAATAATTAACACCAAAGTATTCTGGCAGTAATATTTACTAATACAGTCTTTCTGCCTCAGGATGATGGAGTAGTAGTGAGTCAGAGAAGTAAGGAGAGAGTCTTTGCTTAATAAACAAACAAACAAACAAACAAATCACTGAATGAATAAAACAAGATTATCAGTACCTTTACACAGGGTGACCCAAATGGCATTCAATAGCTTTGTCTCTAGGTAATCATTCAGGTGGAAACAGATTTGACCTACTGACCCAGAGAGGGGGAGCTTCCATTTCTAATTCAAAGCTGAATTTGTACTATGTAAGAACTTTACTGGTATCTGAAGAATGACAACTTCTTGTTTTTCCTCAGTAAATGATCTTAATACTAGGATGTCAGACATATCACAGACTTAGAGAAATGAGACTGTGAGTTTTTGAAATTAGAATGGTAAAGAATTTAGACAAATAATAATGAAAGTACCACCATTTTACATCTTGCCTTAATATATAGTGCTTAATATTTGTTAAAGTCCTCCTTTAACATACTTTATTTGCTTTTCAACAATCTTATAGGATAGTTGGGCAGATGTTATACTCATTTTACAAATAAGGATTGAGGGTTAGTCAAGTAAGAGGTAAGACAGAATTAAAATCTGATTTTCTTGCTCTTTGCTCTTCTTACTCATTGTTCTTTCCCTTATCATACTTCTGCATAACCAGACTGTCCCTTGATGACCCCTCTGCATAAATAAAAAGAAAACATTGTAGAGTTAGAGTTTTATCTGACTTGACAGAAAGGCCAAAACAGAACTAAATTTTTATTCACAGAAATAATATTACAATGAAGATAGGAAAAAACAAAACAAAACCCTATACTCTGTCATTGCACAGGCATGATAGAAAAAATATATATGCCTGTAAATTTATATACATTTAAGTACATTTCCTGTTTAATCATAATCTGAAGACTAGATGTTGTTCTGGGATAATTTCTCAGTTTTACCTAGTAAATCTTTTGTTCTCCAAGTACCTGATGAAAATACGGCTAACATTTTGAACTAACTTTTCTGAAGGCCAATATTCTACAAATAATATTAATAGTCAACAAATTTAGTTTTTATTTTATTTTTTAAAAAGATTTATTTATTTATGCATACAGGAATTTGGGTACAGGCCAGAGGTGTGTGTGTGAGAGAGGATTTGCCAGAGACAGAGTGGGGAATAGAACAAGCAGGTTGACTGAAATACACTGCTGAGTGGAGTAGTGGGTGAGACAGGAGAGGTCTGTGGCACCATGTGGGTCAGCTCTCTGGTTGGGGATTGAACTCATGCTGCAGTGCCAGCAGATGGCTTCATAGTGCTACGACTTAATCCCTTGCACCACCAGGGAGGCCCAACATATTTTAGCTTTAAAAAAATGGTCTTTAATTTTGCTTTCAAAAAATTCTCCATCAGATGATTTACTCATTATCTTTTGAGATAATACGAATGTGGAAGTGATGTGGAATTTGATGATGATGGCAACCTGAGAGATCATTTCAGTTACAATAGCAAATCTTTCTGCAGTGTGCAAGTCCTTTAAAATAAATTTAAAACATACATACACACAATTCACACACATATGTGTGTGTTACTTTTCTTATCCTGAAATATATACTTATATGTATATACTTTGGATGTACATATATATGTATATTTGCTTAGGGCAAGAAAAATCATGCATATCAGGAGTTCTTACAGTTTATACTATTTATAAAAAAAAGAAAAAGAAAAGAATACTTGACCTTATATTGAACTCAGCAGTTCTGAATTAAGTGTTCAGAATAAGCCTTTCCTAATTCCCTTATTCTTTCACCCAAAACAAATAATTTGAGGTGAACCAGAAGGAAAGTATACTAACTGTATTAATTTTTTAAGTTCCCTTAATATTTCCTAGTAGACACTGAGATTCTAATATAGGGGTTGGAGTAGGAGGGTAGAGAAGTACAGGAAAAGGATAGGCATATTTGATTCTTTACCTTCCCAGAGTTTACTATTTTTCTGCTATTATTTTTGTTTATTATTATTATTATGTAATTGTAGAGTGTTGCTGTGCCAAGCAAGGGTAAGCCTGGGGTGTAGACTTAAGATACTTATCATTTTTGAGCATTTCCCTGGGCATGCAAAACCACTTTCTGGTTTTACCCTAATATGTAGTTGGTATGTCTGACTCCCAAAAAAGGGAAATAACAAACAAACAAAAAAATGAAGGGGGAGAAAAAAGAGCCATTGACTATAAATCCTTGGAACTAACTTCAGCCAGAGGGCCTGGAATGTGAAATGGGGAGGAAAGATGGGGGTGTTAGTGGAACAATAGGGGCTGCTTGCCTCTTTGCAGTTCTGTATCAGAAGCAGTAATCATCTATCATAACATAGAACCATGGTATCTGGAGGACATGGTCCTTTACATACCCTGTCTTTTTCACACTGTAGGCAAGTTGTTCTAGGGCCATGTGTGGAGCTGTATGCAATGCTAAGGTTGGAGAATGCGTAGTTGCTAAAAAATAAGAGCTAAAATTGCCCACAATTTACCATCCATGTTGTCTGGATGGCAGACGTCTTCAACAGATTCCAGAGTTCCAAAACAGTCACATTAGATAGATTCTGTCAGTATAATTGTTGTTTAGGTGAGGAGATAGATTCCTGGTGCTTCCAACTCCACCATCTTCCCAGAATCCATTGTCAGTAGTGAAAGGTATTTGATAACTTATTAGTCTTTGGGTTTTTGTAAGACAGTAACTCTTCCAAAATGTGGTCTGACAAAGTTAAGAACTGAGGAGAAGGGCCTCCCTGGTGGCGCAGTGGGTTGGGCAGCGCACTGTGAAGCAAACCGCAGCCACTGCAGCACGAGTTCGATCCCTGCTGCCGGCCAGGGAGGGGACCCACATGGTGCGGCAGACTTCTCCTGCTGTGCCCGCTGCTCCCCTCAGCAGTGTACTTCNNTTGATCTGCCTGTTCTGCTCCCCACTCTCTGTGGTGAATCCTCTCACCCCCCCACATCTCTGGCCTGTACCCCAGTTCTTGTATGCATAAATAAATAAATCTTTAAAAAAAAAAAAGAACTGAGGAGAAAATAATTTTTTGTTTTATATCATTAAAAATAATATCTGGAGAAAATTATTTACCTAGCTTTAAAAGATAGTCCTAATTTAACTGTGGCTACAATAGCTAGGTTTGATGTTCAAATCAAGATTTCAGAATACCTTTTATAGTTAACAGAAGCAAAGCATGTCATATAAAATAGAGTTTTCAAATACATTCTTCAGAAACAAAGAGTACTTAAATGAGATGAAAATTCTTACTGCTGTCAAGTGACTGGGAAAAGAATCTTTAAAAATGTACACTTATCTTTTTGAAGGAGCTATTCCCCGCAGTGGAAAAATTCAAGAGAAAAAAGGAAGCTCACTACACCCCCTGGCGTCCACATCCAAACGTAATTAAACAGAGATGGTTGTCTAGATCAGAAGAGTAAGCCACATGGCAGGACATGCAGATTCAGACTTTAGAAGAGTGAATAACAAAGATGTGATAGAGCCTATTTTTAATTAGTGGAAAGCTCTGTATTTGTAAAGTTTTTTTAATACATAACCCCCAATACATCCATATATATGCATATATGTAATGATATGTGTATGTGTATAGAAATGACATATACCCTATTATGAGTTCAATAAATAACCAAATCTTTAAGACATATTAATGTTATTATTCTATTTCTTGAAAGATAAAAGTGAGATTATGGGGCACCTTACTATTAAATTTCTCAAGACAAAAAACATTCCTTATTCTGAATCTGCAACTTCTGTATGAGATTTCTTTCAAATTTTAAAAAAGAAAAAGTTTGAATTATATTACCATAAATATCTATGATGAAATTTTCCCTTCTCTATTTTAACTATAATATTCTCTTGGTTAATGTATTCTTTGATTTGAACATATACTGAAGTAGAAGTACATCTGTTGTTTTTTACAACCAAGAGATGGGCAAAGTAACACATTTATTATACTTATAATATTTAAATCCAAATAAAAATTATTTCATCAAATAGGCTGAAATTAAATTTAATAGGTTGAAGTCATATCTCAAGAATAAGAAATAAACAGAGTAAGTAAAAGGCAAAAACCAAGGTACCAGAAACAAAGATCTGGAGGAAAAATTTGGCCACAAGTTGAATGAATTAGTAACACAGTGTTACTGTGAAACCTTATTTTACACAGACATCTGATTCCATGTTTTCCTCCAACTATGCTATTTGACTATTGCTTTTATTCACATGATCAAAGGTGAACTTTCTCTATGTTCTCAAATGTTTTCTATCAACTAAATCACTTCTACCAAAGATACCAATCTTCTATTTGCATTCATTCATTCAATAAGCATTTACTGCCTACTACATGCAAACCTTTATGAATATCAAGATAAAAGACACAGTCCCTACCCTCATACTGCTGGTCTGATGAGAAGTCATTGTCTCCCTTTAGTCATTCCTGCTCTGTTCATACTGCATGATACTGCCAGACTCTGCTTGTAACATAAAGACAATTATTGGCCCCTGACACACATTAGTACCTAGTTCCAGATTTCTGAAGATAGCCTTTCACTCTCCTGATCCTCCTATAGTTGCTCTTAGCCTGTTCTCCTTTCTAAATCCCATTCATTCAAGACTCAGCTCCTCTAAGAGATTTCCTGAGATTCTTCTAATCCATCTTACTGTATCTCTATGCCCTACGCTACAAACTTCAAAACAGGAGACCTAGACTTACAAACAGAAGTTTTGGAGTGGATATGAAAAATAACTCCATATTCAGAGTAATTAACAATAAAAATTGGTGACAAATAACGTATGTATTGCTTGAATTCGGGGGAAAATGTCCTGAATGGCTTCAGCATTCATTTGTCTTTTAAAAAACAAGCAAACAACAATTTCCCCCAGATCTTTGAAACTGTATTATTGGGCATTCCTTCTTACTATCTTCAAGTCACTGCTTCCATCATCCTGATTGCTATGTTTGTTCTGCACCATAAGGTGAGAATGCTTTTGGAATTACGGGAGTGGTGGCTACCTGAAATAATATGATGGGAATCTCTTGGGTTGACAGTTCCTGTATTCCTATTTTGAACAGTGGAAGTGTCCTAGATTACTTCTCAGAGAATAATCATTTTTATAACAAGACATGTAATAATGAAGTGTTCAAAATACAGCTTAATATTAGAACACTTAAATCAGATGATTAAAGTGAAATATATTCTTTACATGTTCAATAACCCATTCTTTTTATTGTTCAGAAACAGCACCAGCTCCAGTCTCTTAACCAAGTTATTCCATCGGTTGATTACTGTATCAAGCATCAGATTTGGTATTAGTTATAAACTCGAGAGCTTACTGCATACCATTCAGTCAGTTTTTGATAAACCTATGTCACACTGTCAATATCATCCTTCCAAATAATATTAGTGGAGCTTCAAAGATCATGAAGAGCAAGATTAAGTCAAACTGAAAGAGACAATGTATATCTCTTTACTCCTAGACCTTAGATGAAATTTCCACCCAAATTTGTGCAGTAAAAGTCTGGAGAAGTTTGCTGCAGTGGATCAAATGAGGAAAAGCCAAACCTATACCAGAAACTGTAACATCTAAGGGCAGGTAGACTGCAAAGTATGTCCAACAGATAGTGGGCATTAAAACCCCCTAAAAACAAGAGTGAGACTTCGGTGAGTACTGGACAAGAAAGAAGTTTTCAAGAGATCTCTTGTTCTTTATTATACCTCATTACTGTGACATGCTCTTGAACTTTAAAAGTCTTTGTCACAATCCTCTCATTTGTATATGATGTACTTATTCTCTAAGGAAGGAGGAAAGGATCCTCATGCTTTCCACATGAACATTTTCTATGTATCTTTTGTTACCTTTCCCCTACTGGACTTGAGCAACCTCCTCAATCACATATGTACTTCTTCATACATTTAAAAACAAAACAAAGGTATGTGTATAAACTAGAAAAAAGAAACTATATTATTGTACAAGAGTATGAATTGCTGACCTCAAAGGTAATTTTCTAAAGGTCATTTCTTTTCTCTTTATACCATTCTTACCTTAAAGTTGGTATACACAAGAACAAAAGAATTTTATTATAATTAAAATATTTACTTTCTAAATTTTGTTTTTACTTTTAGGAACTTTAATTTTCTTTAGCCTTACTTCTATCTTAAGACTCTGGAAGAACAGCTTAAGACTACTCAGTGGTTGTTCTTCCTCATTCAGTGTCTTGAACAGTGGAAGATGAAGACCAGTCTTCAGTGGCAGGCTGAGCATTCATCTTCAGTAGAGAACTGCTGGATAGGTACAGCAGGTACCTGCTTGCCTTTAGACCAGTCTGCAACCTGAGGTTGAGTAGCAGTAAACTCAGGAGATGGAGCAGTCCATCCATCCTTGGTCACAGCCTTTTCTATATCAGCCTGCTCTTCCTTTTCAATCTCTTCATGGTTTCTGTAGAAGTAGAAATCAGGTATCACCTCCCACGGGCATTAATGGGAAATGGTACTACACAAGTTAGAATGTTCCAGGACCAGCATCCATCACATGAGACCTACTAACTAAACTCTCTTGTTGTTGCCAGAGGTGCAATGTCCACATAGCGCATAGGAGAGTCTGTGTTACATAGAGCGATGGCAGGCAGGTTAACATAGACACCTTTGTGAGAGGCTGTGGTCAGCCCTGGGATCAGTAACTATGAAAAGTCTTGGGTCCCAGAAAGCTGCCTAGATCTGGTTAGTGGAGATGCCAGCAGGGAGCAGACAGCAATAGGAATGGCTCCAGTGGTAGCAGCAAACTTCAGCACAGCTCACTGGCCAATATTTCTGGATGGTATGACACCGACATCAGCTGGGTTTTCAATGGCAACAATGGCCCAGCTGTTAGCAGAAACTTCTTCCCGGTTCTCTTCAAATTTATGATAGAGATGCCATTACTTTTCCTTTTGTAGATATCCTGTTCTATATGGAAGTCAGTCATGATTGGTGCCACTAAGTGGGTTGCTGCTGCAAGGAATTTGAGGACATCCTCCTCTGTGCTTTGCAGGACAGCGAGAGCTCGTGACATTATGAAAATTTCCCTTTAAATTATGAGGGGAACCCAGACAATACTGTTTGTACCCCTCTCTGGGTAGCATTAAAAAATTACTTTGTAAGTTTATATTTAAAGTACCTTGTTTCCTGCGATAGTCATTCACTTTTAAAAAGATGTCTTGGAATTTCAAAGATTTTTGTGGGTTTTTTTCTTCATTTTTATTTAGTATCTTACAATTTTATTTACCATCTCATATCTTGTTCCATAGTAGATAGTCATCTATAGGTCAAAATGATTTTCTACTAGCATATTATATGGCTTAGTTTTATTTTATTTTTTAAAAAGATTTATTATTTATGCATACAAGAGCTAGGGTACAGGACAGAGACACGGGGGTGGGGGGGTGAGAGGATTCCCTAGAGACAAAGTGGGGAGCAGAAAAGGCAGATCAGCTGAAATACACTGCTGAGGGGAGCAGCGGGTGAGGCAGGGGAGGTCTGCTGTGCCATGTGGGTCCCCTCCTTGGCCAAGGGTCAAACTCCTGCTGCAGCGGCTGTGGAAGCCCTGCAGTGTGGCGCTCAACCCCTTGTGCCACCAGGGAGGCCCCTGGTTTAGTTTTATAGTTACCATCCTGGCTATTCCCCAGTCAGCCAAGTGAGTCATCGCACAAGAAGAAAAGCTATCAGTTTATAAATATGCAAAAGAAAGACCGGCACTGGATTTCATCCATTTATCTTTATATCAAAAAGTCTGATCTTCAGTTCTGTAATCATTTATCTTTTTATTTCTACCCCATGAGAGAGACAAAATATTACCAGAATTTTTTTTTAAAAAAAAGGAACTAGAATGGCATAAATACACTGATTTTTAATTAAATTTGTAATCATAACTTCCCACCTCCATCCCCAACTCACGATGACTACTATTCTACTCTGTGAATTTGATTATTGTAGCAACCTCATGTAAGTGGAGCATTACAGTATTTGACTTTTTGTGACTGGCTTGTTTCACTTTGCATGATGTCTGTAAGGTTCATCCATGTTGTAGACTTTGTTGGAATTTCCTTCCTTCTTAAAGCTGAATAATATTTCACTCTGTAACACATTTTGTTTATCCATTCATCTGTCAAAGTATACTTGGGTTGCCTTCACCTTTTGGTTGTTGTGAAAAATGTTGGTATGAATGTGGGTAGCCACTTTTCTTGAGACCCTCCTTTTAATTCTTTTGGGTATATATCCAGAAGTGGAATTGCTGGAGCATATGGGAATTCTATTTCTAATTTTTTTGAGAATTTACCATATTGTTTTCCATAGGGGCTGTACCACTTTACATTTCCACCAGTAGTGCTCAAGGGTTCCAAGTTCTTCACATTCTTATTTTTTTTCTGTTTTTTTTTGATAATGTCCATTTTAATGGGTATGAAATGGTATCTCATTGTAATTTTGATTTGCATTTCCTTAGTGATTTGTGTGATGCTGAGCATCTTTTTATGTGCATGCTAGAAAAGACTGAGATTGTCTGAAGGTAGTACGAAAGGCAATTCTAGTGAGGGCTGAGAAGAAAAGGAAGAGTTGGAGAGCAAATCTTCTATTTCTTAGAGAATATATAACCATGAATAGAATGTTGATAGAAATATGGTGATAAAGGCTATTCTGATGACAACCAGATGGAAATGAACGTTACTGGACAACAGAGAAATGGCAATCTTTGTTTTGAAATAGCAAAAAACTTGGCTACATTGTGTTCATACTCCGTCTGTGGAAAGCAGGACTTGTGAACAAGGAAATTTGATGTTTAGCTCAGCAAAGTGTGAAGAGACAGCCTTGTTCCTCCTGAGTACTTAATGCAAAACACAAGAAAATTAATGAATTGAAGTAGCTCTTTTTGTTTAAAAAAAGAAAACAGAACTTAAAGATTTAGGAAATTCACAGCCTGTCCACATTGCAAGAAATGAGAAAGCAAGTTTAGAAGAACATCAAGTATGTTTTAATGATTTGATGATTGATTTGACTGTCACCTCTCGTGCTGGAGTGGCAAGGCAGACTACCTTCAACGGGTGGGACCACCACCCAGCAGAGTGACACATGGGGGAGGAGACCTCTGCAGGCTGCCACACATGTAGCCCTCCAATGAGGTCAAAGGCACAAGGCTGTCCTGCTGAGCTATGAGGACACTACCATTCGAATGGTTCCTAAAGATAGAGCCACTGCTTCAGTGGGTCCAGAAGGCAGATTACATCAAAAAGGATTATCCTTTTTTTTTTTTTCTTTATCCTACTTTCCCCAAAATGGTTATTCTTGAGTCTTAAGATACAATATAAAATTCCCTAGTTTCGGATTTACTTGGGGCCTGTCATCTCTTCTTCTGTTTTATTTATTTATTTATTTTGAAGTGGGAATGTTTATTCTGTGCCTATCTTACCATTGTATTTTGGAATTACATAACTTACTTGATTTTATAGGTTCATAATCCAAGAGGAATTTTGCCTCAGATCTCACCCATATTTGATTTAATGGATAGTTAGATGACACTTTTAAACTTCAGACTTTAGAATTGATGCTAGAATAAGTTAAGACTTTTGGGTTGTTGGGATGAGATGAATGTATTTTGTATACAAAAAGGACATTAATTTTTGGGAACAGGGATGGAATGTTATGGATTGAGTGTCTATAATGTTGACGGTCTAGACTTCAAAGTGATGATATTTAGAGGTAGAGATTTTGGGGAGGTAACTGAAGTTAGATGATATCATGAAGGGTGGCCTCATGATAAGATTAATGAATGTCCTTATAAGAAGAGAAAGAGACTAGAGCACCCTATCTTTCACAGCCACATGAGGATACAGTAAGAAGTCAGTTGTCTGCAAGCCAAGAAGAGAGTTTTTTTTTTACTAGGAACAGTACAATGATCTTATACTTCCCAGCCTTCAGAACTATGAAAATGCCTGTTGTTTAAGCCACAAATCTATGGTATTTTGTTATAGGAGCCAAATTAGGACAGGTTGTTAGTTGTTTTGTTGTCCACTTGTAAGACTTCGTCATATAATCTATATAAGATCTGCAAATATTTTTTTACTGTTCTGTGGGTTGCCTTTCCACTGTATTGTGTACTTTGATGCATAGAAGTTTTAAATTTTGATGTAGTCTAATTTATCTAATTTGTTGCTGTTGCCTGTGAACACTGGCTTTTAAAAGTATCAGAGTTTGGGCTAGTTAAATTTAAAGATTACTTTTAGTTTATGACTTTCCTAATAAATGGCATTTGATTAAAAAATTACTAATGCAACATCTTTTTTATTACCTGGAACTAGCATGTAGTTTAATAATATGCTATTTATGATTCAATTTTGTATTATAAACCACAATTGAATCCACGAACTGACAAGATGAGTCCAGGCATGCTCAATGAAAAGATACTAATGCAATGCTGGTTTATTCTGTGACAAATCACAGAGAAAGCCAGAAGAATCAGTAGCAGCCAAACACACAAAAATTAACCTAGCTATTTGAGACATTCAATTGGCACTTAATGTAAGTTTCTTTGTTTGGAGTCAGATTAGGGCAACTAGACTTAAAAACAGCCTGGGAAACACTGAATGTAAGAAATTAAAACTGGTTAGTAAGTTGGTATTCTTAAATGAGTACTACTAGATTTTTCTTCATTTCTTATTCTATAAACCACCTCCAAAATCCTCTGCTAGTCAAATTAATGACTGATTGATAACAGCCTTAAAAAACAGTGGCCTTTATGATTTTTAAGGCTTGACAATATAGTGCTATGAATAAGAGAAGAGGTCTGCATAGCTTCATCATTATGTAATATTTTGGAACAAGTATTCCAGCAGATGCCAAGTCAATACATAAAGCTTGAAATTAATCCAGAGATTCTTAAATTTGGCATATTGGAAAACTTAAGATTCCTTTTTTAACAATCTAATGGGAATAAGGTTATGATGCCTCTGGTGAGTATTTAGCTAATATATTTTCTGGGTTTTTATATTTTAGCCCTATGCAAAAAGAATGACACCACACTGTCAGCTCTCCAATATGAGTAGTGCAAAATTATGCTTTAAGCCAAATTTTCTTGTAATAACCAAGACTGGAAAAATACTGCAAAAAACCTCAGTTACTGATGAAAAGGAACTATTTTTATATTAGTTGTAATTTATAAGAGTGAGGTATATATCAACAAACACCTGATAATTATTCATTACAGATACATTCCCTTTAGCCTCCTCTCCACATTGAACGTGATTATATCTTTTATAACCCTTTCTCTGTATTATCCAGGATAGTTCATTTGATTGGGCTTAGAAGACACAACTTTGTAACACTTAAATGAGCATCTAAAACTTGTGGGAGGGAGCTGATTTAAAAAAACATTCAAAGGAGATAACAGAAGTGTTATTATGTACTTTCTAAATATCTCTCATAATTATTTTCTTTTAATGGCAGTGGGCATTGGTACCATTATAACAACATGCCTACTATTCCATGAGGGGGAGAAAAAAAAGTTTCACTGTATTTTAAAAGACTAGTTCAGTTATTCAGTATATCCTTTTTTTTAGGAAGCAAGATACTGACTAATCAATAAGAATTGCCCAGTCTATCAAAATGAAAGATAAGCACAAGTATAAAACTGGAGATCGAAGTGTTCTTCAGTTGACATTTTCCTAAAAGACAAGGGAATTTAGTTTTTTTTAATTACCCAAGATAGTTCTGGGGACTTGGATCAATACTGAGCCAACACAAACCTTTCTGTAACTTTTAAAACTACCATTTTAAAATGCTCTGAGTCACAACATCCCTCATAATCAGGGAAATACAAATTAAAACCACAATGAAATATCACCTTACACTGGTAAGAATGGCACATATCAAAAAAAGTAGCAACAACAAATGTTGTGTTGTGAGAATGTGGAGAAAAAGGAACTCTACTACACTACTGGTGGGAATGCAAGTTAATCCAACCACTATGGAAAGCCCTATGGAGGTTCCTCAGTCTACTGAAAATAGAGCTACCTGTACCCCTATGTTTCTTGCAGCACTATCTATAATTGGTAAGACCTGGAAACAACCCAAATGCCCAAAAGTAGATGACTGGATCAAGAAGATGTGGTACATATATTTACATATACTCAATGGAATACTATTCAGCAATCAAAAAAGATAAACTAGAGTCATTTATAGAAACACGGATATGGAGCTAGAAGGAATTATGCTCAATGAAGTAAGTCAGAAGGCATGAGAAAAATATCAGATGGTTTCATTTTTAGGAGGAATGTAAAGGAATTAAAAAAAAAAGAGGGCTCAAGGAAAAGAACAGTCACAATCAAAAACAAACAAACAAAAAAGCACAAGAAAAGGTCAAAGACAAACGGGGGGGGGGGGGTGGTGGCAGGTAGAGACCAGGATGAAGGCAGAAAGAGCACAAGGGACTGAGGTGTTGGTGCACGGTTGAAGTGGTGGTGGGAATTCCCTGGGGACTACAAATGATGTCAAATATAATTAAATACATTTAAATAAAAACTTTTTAAAATGCTGAGTCAGTAACTGTATTTGTAAACAATCCCATTTTGAGAACAAAGAAACAACTTGGAAAACCAAGATAAGCTAATAAGAAAAGACTGGTAAAGAATTAGAGAAATGGTACAGGATAAAGCGAACAAACATACCTCCTGGGCTGTGACCGGCATTCCTCCTCTCCACTGTCTGCCTCCTACGTAGACAGGAAAATAGAAAAAAATATTTAAAACCTGGGTCTCAATTATAATGTGAATAATACAATTTTACAAAGCTTATATGTAGGAATATTTCATTTATACGGTGCAGCTTAACTAAATTCCCCCCATAGAAATGACTTCAACCAACTCAGAAGGGCGATATATATCAACGGAACTTATTCCTGGAGAAAACTTTAGTAATAGTCTTCAGAGAAATTTCATAAATAACAAAGTTCTAATCATGAAAAGAATAACCTCTGAAAACCAAGAGAAGATGTTATGTTACTATTAAGTAATTTTAAATCCAAAAGGAGTGGACATTTAGACGCTATTAATAAACCTCACCAAAATGGTGAGTTCCTATGAGCTGGCTACTAGCTGGCCACTCATGGGCAACTGTGACCTATTTGCTATCTACAAATCATGCAGAGCATTCCTTGACTACCTGCGGAGTATAGCCCTTATCACAAAGCAGGCCCCGGGAAGCCTACACCACTATTGCCCTGATTTTGCGACTATCTCCATGGTGGTCTCAGGGTAACTCTGCCTGTGATAACATCATACTTTGCTGATGCAAATGTCTCTTGACATATGGTCACAATGTCCCCTTCCCTGTCCCTCGTAAAACTTTGTCCCCCATTTCAATCCCACTCTTTGGACTTTATTCCTCATACCATTGTTGCATGATCAGCTTTAACTAGCCTGCTTGCTTTCAATAAATGGCACAAAAACTGCCCAACAGGCAGAACTTTGCCTTGCAAACCTGCTCCACGACTGCTGTGCCCTTCATTGCTTTCCCGCTGCAAAGCAGTAACAAAGATGACCTACTAATGATTCTAATCCCCAAAGAACAACCTAAACAATGAGCACCACTTCACAGTGGTCATAATCAAATCACCATCACCATCAGCACTGCTGAGCATTTACAATGTGCTAAGATCCCTGATCAATACTTTAAGTCCTACTTATTCCTTATAAACTCAGAAGGTTGAGAGTACTGTGCTTTTCATGGATTATATAACACACACATCTATATATAACTGAGGATGAATCTATAGACTAACAAAAAGCAATAAATAATGATTTAATTGCAATATTTTTTTCCTTAGTGGCACATAAGACAATAGAGGGTATTTATGGCAATACAGACTCAATGGAATATGACTACCTCACAAATGAAGAAACTGAAATTCACAAAGAGGAAAGAAGTGACCCAAGGAAACTCTGTGTGGTGTGGCCAGAATTAAAACTGGCAAAATACTGCTGAAAATCATGTAATTAGCCCATCTCTGCCCTAACTTAGAAATTATTATATGTACAAACATTACACAGATCTTCATGGAGACAAAAATACTGACCTAAAGGAAAAGTGATAATGATACTAAGGTGCCAACTTTTTCTTTAAATTTGCTCTCTGATATTTTATATGTGTTTTAGTAACTTTTGTTCTATTTGGCAAACTCAAAAACAGTAAAAGAATAATTTCAAAAACTACATAGAATACTTTCCAATGAGCCATTTACATTTTTCTAGTTTATAGACCCATCCTCATTTACCTTGGCACCGTTGTGTCTTCATTCCTAAGCAGACACAGGCAGCTCTATAATTTTTATTTCCCCTTTTGTTTTCATTAGATTTCAAACATGTTTATTATTTCCCACAAATGATAAGAACAGAGCAAAGACTGTCTCTAGAGGAAGAACAGTTACAGAGTCAAAATGTATTACATACACTCTTTTTCCTATAGGGGAGGTTTTAGGTTCAGAAGTATGCCCTTTAGGGACTGAAAAGAAAGCTGTTAAAAAAACTAGTTTTTTTCTAGAGTCAATAGTCAGAACCTGGAAAGTTTGCAAGAATGAAAAAGAAGACTCAGGCAAACAACTTTAAATGTTAGATTTGGGGGTTCCAAAGGTGCTGGAATAAATAGAAATATGTAGCAGGACTGTCACTTACTAGTTCTCCATTATTGTTTTTACTAGTTAATAGGTCTCAAATTTTGATGTACTACTCTCATTTTTAATTGTATGAAATATTATATAAAGGATGTATTTAAGATAAATAAATGTAAGATATGAATAAAATAGGAATACCTGTGAACACCATTCCACGTCAGAGCTGAAATAGTGCCATAACTTTGCATCTCCTTATATGCATATTTCCTATTCTTCTCCTGAGACATGACTATTATACTGAAGTTTAAGTTTATAAATGCCTTGTTTTCATTCCATTTAAAATTTTTTTAAAATAAACACACACATTATAGTACTAACCTACATAGCCACCATCTGGACTCTACCAGTTATATCTTCTGTACTTGCTTTACTGCATATCCACCTCGCTAAGCATCCATCAATTTGTTTTATTTTTTTAGATGCATTTCAAGGTACAATTGTCCTTAAATGCATACACTTAATTAGAGATTGGTATTATAGTTCTTTCTTCCTTTAATTTATGTATTTATAGCATAAGAGTTTTAAATGTACCATTCAATGAGCCTTGAAAATGTATATATCGTGTAACCTAAACTTCTGTCAAGTAATGGAAAATTCCTATTTCTTCAGAAATCTTATAATGCCCCTTAGTCAATAACCAATACCACCCACCCCAGACACAACCATTGTTTTGATTTTTATTCTGCTACAATTTTTTCCCATCAAAAATTAGTACACTACTGTATAATAACTGCAGTGTTCATATAAATGGAATCATAGATTCTGTCTTCAAAGTTGGTTTCAAATGCTAGTAATTCATGACATTTCTTTTATTACCTGACTCATAGGTATCTCCCTTTAAACCTGACAGTTGTTTTGCAGCTTTTTGTGGCACTACTTGTTCTGTTTATGAGTTTTTGTTTTATCTTCCCTCCCTGGACTATGATCTCCTTAAGGGGCAGTAGCTATGCCCCACTTCCTTTTGCCTCTCACTCTGTGTTTACATAATTGCCTGTGTGCAAATGGGACATGATGGAGAGCTGAATGAATGATCAAAGCAGTTAACTAAAAACATAACCTGTTAGCTCACTAGGTTATGCAGCTAGTGAGGACTCTATGCCACTTATATTTTATCTTTATCAGATTAAAAGAATGGTTCTTGTTGCTTAGGAGTTGATTTGTGACTAAGACGTAGGAGCAATACCTTACACTTTCACTTTGGTAAAGTGGACAGAATAATTCATTTGCTCTCATTTATATGTTCAGTCATTCATTCAACATTCATTGACTTGTATAATATCTATTATGTGCTAGATATGAGACACTAGAGATTTAAAAACTGCCTTTATCCTTGGACTGTTCACACTGTAGTGAGGAAGGCAGTTCCACATACCAGAAATAATAGTATAATTTGGGCTATATTACAGGGGTAGATAAAATGCTACAGAAGCAACAGAAGAAGAAGTGACTATCTTCTGTGAGTCTGTGAAATGCTTCACAAAAGTTGAATGCAGATTGGAAAATAGGAAGAAAAGAATTTCAAGTGAAATGTTTGGCAAAAAGAATAGAAAGGCAGAGGAGTAAGACAGAATCTGATGTATTTGGGAAATGGTGACCAGTTGTGGATGGCTGGGGCAAAGGTATAGGTATAAGTATAGGTATAGGTATTAGGGATTAAGGCTATTAAGTAATATTGATGAGTTCATAATGGTTGAAATAATAAGAAAACAGTTCCATAGTCCAGAAAGATGGCTGTAGATTATCCATTAACTGGATTTCAAATACATCCATCACCTCTGTCCTTGGAAATAAACTAATATTGGGAGGTGTCTGTCAGACAGGGAAAAGCAATCTAGTAGTTTTTCTAAGAGTAAGTGTGAACTTTGAAACCAGAAATGATAATGCCGTGCTTTTAGCTTTTCAAAGCAGTATATATAAAGGATAAAAGGCCACAGTGGATAAGTGCACTATCCCTCACACCTGGCTACTAGTAAGCAAAGGTTAAGATTCTTTGCTGGAAACTAATCAAAAACATAGGAATCGAACCAATTTTATGATTATCCACTGTCTCTTAACAAACTACTACCACATTATATTTCATGATTTTTGGGTAATTAAAAAATACTGATTTTTTTCCTATTCCACATGCATTGCTAGGGGTCACTAAATATTAATCAGGTAATATTTAGTTAGAAAATGGGCTGGTAATGAGGGTACAAGCAGCTTCACTCATATCACATCTGATACCTTAATCTGCATGTCTGGGAAATTGGACTCAATTGTAAATGTCAACTGCAGTATCTATGGCTTGGATTTCCTCAAAGTACAGTGGCCTCAGGGTTGATCTTTTTGCATGGTGACACAAGGCTTCAAAGGGCTAGGCTCAGAACTAGCAGGCTTGTTTGTTGTATTGAAGAAATTTAGTCCAGACTCAAGGGAAGGGGAATTGGACTCTACCTTTCTATGGTAGTAGTAGTAAAGAATTTGGCAGCTATCTTTAATCAAACTTACCAATCCTGTTGACTAATAAATATGCAGGCAAAATGAACAAGACAGAAAAAAAGGCAGTTAAAGATAGTCAATGAAGTAGAGAACTTCTAAAGGTTAGAGCCATAGAGATATTCAGGATAATTAAGAAGATGATTCTCATATCAGTGCAAGCTGACTGAAGGTCACAAGGATATACGCTGGTGTCTATTATGAAGTGTCATCCCAATTGGGATGTTGAGGACAAAAGAATACCTGTATTGTGGCAGTATAGACACAGTATTGGGGCCTCCCTGGTGGTACAAGGGGTTGAGCACTGCACTGTGGAGCTCCCACAGCCATTGCAGTGTGAGTTCAATCACCAGCCAGAGAGGGGACCCACATGGTGCAGGCAGACCTCTCGGGCCTCACCTGCTGCTCCCCTCAGCAGTGTATTTCTGCTCCCTGCTCTGTCTCTGGTGAATCTTCTCTGGCCTGTAGACCAGCTCTTGTGTGCATTTAAAAAAAAAAAAAAGACACACAGTACTGACCAGGACCAGAATGAATAACCTGGTTATCCAAGAAGCTGGTTTGGAAGAGACACAGACCCCATCAAAGCAGCAATCCACCAAAATAATCTGACTTTGTTTTAAAGTCTAAATTGAGGTGAATATTATTGACTGCAATCAGGAACCAAAACATAGATACAATATAGCCATATTTTAGAGTTAAAACATTCATTAAAGTAAAAATAAGGAAGCCAGAATCTATGCAAACTTAACTGAAACCAACCAAAGTCATAGTATGCACCTATTATGGCAAGGTTTATAAAGCACTAAATAAACTTTCTTATCCTGATTTAAGCATTAGAATACCTTTGTGATACACTTATTTCTCAAGTGTTTCCTTTAAATTTCTTTAAAATAAGAATATATATGAATCATAGTTGGGATGGTTGATGAGAAAGTCCGCTTGATTAGAAGGTGGCTGAGGTGTCACAATTCAGTCAATGCTCAATAGAAAACTGAGCTCTAGGTATGGAGCTGTCACTGGATGTCTTTTGTCTATAGTCATTATTCCACTTTAAAAATTTATTCAATATGCAAGTTAACTCACCTACTTGTGATAATTTCAGAGTTGTTAAATTGTCTTTTCTATCACCAGTAATCTAACTCCTTGAGGCTACATGGTTTTAAAAAGCAACATGTTGGGCCTGTCCTGGTGGCGCAGTGGATTAGGCAACACACTATGAAGCAAACTGCAGCCACTGCAGCACGCTCCCTGCTGCCAGCCTGGGAGGTGACCCACATGGCGCAACAGAACTCTTCTGCTGTGCCTGCTGCTCCCCTCAGCAGTGTGTTTCGGTTGCTCCACCTGTTTTATTCCCCGCTCTGTCTCTGGTGAATCCTCTCACCTCCTGCGTGTCTGGCCTGTACCCCAGTTCTTGTATGCATAAATAAATAAAATCTTTAATAAAAAAAAAGCAATATGTTTTATAACAGGTTCTGAACCTGTTATATCTGACAAGCATGCAATATGAAAACTCCACATGTCACTGACTCTTTACTGTGGTTCCTTCAGAACTTTTTGATAACAAAAATTTCCAGGTATTATGCCCACAGATTTTTATTTCTTAGCTCTGAGATGGAACCAATGATGCACCGGAGCTGGTTAAGTACACTCTCATGAGAATCAACTGTTTGATTTTTAGGAGTTTAGTGAGAGTCACTAAACTTGATAGCTTGAAATTGGCTATGGTTGGAATATTTACCAGGGAAATCAGCAAATGCTACAAATCAGTCTCTATTCAGAGAACAGATTTTTAATTGTTTACAAACACACTATGAAGTATGAAGCCCAAGAACCTGTATGTTTAAAAAGCTCCATGGATAATTGAAAAGCAGTTAAGATAGGAACCTTTTACCAAAAGTTTTTCCATCATCAAAAGGGAACACATAAACAATATTTCCTTGAGATAAGTGTACCAGGTACCAAGGAGATCAGTGATGATGGGTTCTCCAAACAGATCTACTGTCTTCTTTCCTAGATTATACACTCTGTAAGGCCCAGATTATGTTTGCAGAGTGACAATCATACAGAAGATATTCAGTAGATATTATTAATGAATCCAAGGTGTCATAATCAGTAAATGGCAAAATTAGGAATAAACCTTAGGTTAATTACAATATAGCACATGCTTCATCTCCAATAAATTATTGGTCATATCCTTGGTTTAATCAATCCAAGATGAATGCTTTAAATTTAGGGTAGAAAGCAATAACATCCACAAGATAATGACTCTGACTGCCTCTGTGCCACTCTCCTGCCCCCCATAATTTAATGTTTTCATGACTGTTATCTCATTTGAAAAGCCCTTGGATGAATGCATTTTTTCAGTTGAACAAACTGTCTCATGGAAGGGAAATCATTTGCTTAAAGTAACCTACGAGTAAGCAGCAGAGTGTAGGATTCTGTCTGGGAAGATTAAATATGCCTTTCGCCAGAATAAGCTGCTCCTCTTGTATTAAAGGAATGTTTTAAGGACCAATGGGATCTGGCCCTAAGACCTCGTCTTTTAGTTATCATCCTGTCCACTTCTGTTCCTTTCTATGCAAGTGAAATTCCATTCCCACAATCTGAAAATCCCACACTTTATCCATTTTCTTCAGTAGCCTAAATTCTCAATATGGAAAGATGGCCTTAAGTTCTTTTAGGATATAGTAATACAACAATTAGTGTATTAGTCATTTAAACAGTGGAATACTTACATAAAAGATCATAAATAGTGGCTGCTTAGAGTCTCTCTGAATGTTTCATGACCCAACAACAATCAGATTAATGCCTGGCACAGCAGCAGACATCCAGGTCTTGTTCCTGCATTCTCATTGGTTGATGGTGGTATCATACTGGCTGTTAAATATTTTTAGTATATGGGCTTCCCTGGTGACGCAGTGGGTTAGGTAACATACTATGGAGCAAACCATAGCCACTGCAGCACAAGTTTGATCCCTGCCTCCAGCTTGGGAGGGGACCCGGTTGGCATAGCAGATCTCTCCTGTCTCCCCGGCTGCTCCCCTCAGCAGTGTGTTTCAGTAGATCTGCCTGTTCTGCTCCCCACTCTGTCTCTGGTGAAACCTCTCACCTCCCTGGACTCTGGCCTGTACCCTAGCTCTTGTATGCATAAATAAATCTTTAAAAAATATATTTTTAGTATCACTACTACCCACAAGAACAACTTTTCTGTTCACTAAACTTTTGTTAAAACTCTTGACTCTGATGTTAGTTTTACCCTGGAAATAGTCCCTACACGCTCTTTCACCTATATCATCTGTTCTTTGTATGTGTGTTTCCTACTAGCTATACTGCAATTGTTTGGCCTGGCTTTTAGTTTATTACAAGTGCTCTACTATACATGAATACCATATCTCCAAAAATAATTAAAACTATAAAAGGTATAATAACATTAATAACCTTAATAAAAGGTACTAACAACACTAGGGGTAGGTTAAATAAAATTCACTTATGTTTCTCTTAATACTAAACGTGTGGATTGCTTATAGATACATAGCATGATTTTTCATAATTATTTCAAACTAAGGAGTTGATAAATATAGTTAACAGTTCTGGCCCCCAAAACATAATAATCAGAACACTCAAGACATAGATGCTCTGATGTTCTGTTAAAACAGTTTTGGCTATTTTGTTAATATTCATATTTAAAGTTTACAATAAGTTTTTCAGTTATCAACAGCAGAAAAGATAAGTGAGGACAGAGGCTGTCAAATAAATAAGCAACATCTTCATTAGAGCTGCTAGAATCCATTGGGAAACAAAGAAATGTGAAACAACACCATACTCAAGGAATTTATCTGCCCAAAGAGCTAAGGCTGTTATGCTTGAAGCATGGATTCAGAAAATACAGTGTAAATGCATGGCTTAGGAAATATAACACAGCATTCAGAAGAGCGCTATCTTCTGATAGCTCAGAAGAGAAAACTGTGGGTGCAGTGTTCATAAAACAAGCGGGCTTTGAGTATTTAAATGAAGAAACATGGAAAATGACTGAATTTGAGACATGAGCAAAATGAAAGAATACAGGAATACATTGACATATGAGGATTGCAGTGAACTGACCAGCTTAGCTGAAATCAGAGTGTGCCTTATGTAAGCTACAAGGAAATGCAGAATGCAGGGATCTGGATCTGATCCTATCAGAAAGCCAGAGAAGGGATTTATCAGCATCTTAGAAAATGGAGTAAGATTATAAATATCTTGCCTTGGTAGTAATAAAAAATTCTATAAGGAAACAGAGATTAAATTTAGAAAGCTAATCAAAAAAATTAGGTCCTTTAAAAGCCAAAAGATGATGGCTAACTTAAATACAGATGTCCACTAGAGGTCAGCCAATTCAAAGTTTACATTAAGGATGCACTGGAGGAAGAGTGCATTCAAAGAAAGTACTAACAGAAAAGATCTTACATTGTTTAAAGACCTTTTACAGAGCCTTCAACCCTGGATAGAGTTTTCAACTTTTTGTGGTATAAAATGCTCCCTTTTTTTTTTTAACTTAAATTTTTTTGTTGTTGAGATATAATTGACATACAACATTGTTTTAAGAGTACAACATACTTTTTTTTGGGGGGGTATGAAATGCTTCTTAATTGCAAAATTGATGAATGAAAAGACCTACTTTGGGAATCTGGCTTCGATGACAGACATATGTAAACACGGCAAGCATACCTGGAATGCCAATAGCAGCACTCATCACTGGCTACGTCACCTCAGTCTTCCCCACCCATCTCAGGCACATCCCAGTCACCACTCACGCCAACTCCTAACAATGTGTATACTAACTAGATCATGAAGTCAATCTTGGTTCTCCTTTTAGTCAATTGGATTAGTGCTTGGTCTTAAGGACTCAGACCACTTTGAAGTCTGAGTGAGGTGAAGTCACAAGACAGAGGTTCTTATCTGTGCATCTGTCTCAGTAGGTGAGGAGCTGTAAATATGGGTGCTGTGGAAATCAAGTCTCACTAATACACAGCATGAATGTTAATTTAAAAAATGGATTGAGAATTCCATGAAACTTTTTAGAGGCTGAGGCAAGGTTTTTTTTGCAAAGTACCATATACACTTTCTAATTTGATTTCTTGCAAAATGTCAGTCATCAACATGCAAGGGCACTCCTAATTAGTAAACCGACTTGCTGCCATTGGCTGGAAGTAGTTTTCATTCACTTGTCACCAATGCCAGTGTCACAGGAACTTTCCTTCTCTTTGGAAAATAATATTTAGTTTCTTAGAAAGTGTCAGCATGTAGTTTTATATATTAAAATACTTCACCTCAGGGTAATTTTGCTATACTGAAATTCTTGTAGTACTAGTATTTCCAAGAAGCCAGGACCCCTTGTCTCTTAGACTTCGCTATACCATTCCCTCTGTCTAAAATATACTTTATTTTGTTTTTCTTTTTAAGAAAACTCATTCATTTTGTTTATTGAGGTAATACATGATCTAGACTCACACCTCCTCAGATACATGTCACCACACGACAGTTTCCATTTGTGCTTGCCTACTTACCTAATCTTCAGATTCTAGCTTTTCTCCAGATGCCATCCTTTGAAACTGAATCCCATGCTCTTTCTCGTTCTCTAGTATAGCAATTCTCATACTGCCTGTTTAGATTTTGGTCTCACAGTGTAAGTTTGAAAGGAAGACCTATAACTTAATCATTGCCATATCCTCAAAATAAATAAATATTTATTGAATGAATGGCTAACATAAAAGAAAGGCCAAATATTCTGGCTTTTTAAAATAAGTTGTAGATTTCAGTTTTCAGACATTATTTATTATATATGATTTAAAGACAAAAAGATAGTAATAATTCCTAGCATATAAATAGTCATAGCTGTAGCTACTGCAAATTTGTCCCATGGTCAATCATTTTAAAGACTTGCAGAACACAATTCTGATAGGAGCAAAGATGAACGAAGCGATGTTATCGATAGTCATTAGTGAATTAGTTTTTTAGGAGTGGGTTCTACTTAATTTATTTTAGATAGATATCCAACAATCTTTTTCTTGATAGCCTCTTTTCTTTGCTTGAATACTTAAATACCTGCCCTTAAAAATTAACTCACTAATTTATTTATAATTTATTGTGGTGTATGGCTTAAGACACATGTATATATAACCTTATTTTTCCCCCAAATGATAATTTTCAGGGGGAATTTCTGCACTATCTAATCATTGACGATTTCCTCCCACTGACTAGAAATTCTACTTTGAAATATTTAATTACACATTAAATTAAATCAAATTAACTTGATTTCTGGACCTTCTGGTCCACAACATTGATCATTCTTGCATTGGCACCACTTAAAATTGTTATTGGCATAAAACAATTTTTATTTGACTATGAAAATTTCATATTTTAATTTTTTTTCATATTTTAATTTTTAAAAGCAAGCATCCAATTTCACACACTGATTCTTCAAATGAACTTTATTAGGCTCACTACCTTAGAAATCCCTTTAGAATTATGACTGAATTACATTAAATTTTGAAAATTAATTGGGGGATATATTTTATCTTTTTCAATACTGTTTTTTCCCATTCAGGCATATATATTGTCACAAGTTTTCTCTTTTAACTTTAATAAAGGGTACTGGAATATTGTAGTTAAAATTTTTCAGTACTATGATTTGTTACAAGTGACCCTACATATTTTGTTATTGTACATTGAATTTTTTACATTATATTTTGAACTGGCTACTGTTAACAATATAGAAAAGCTATTGATTACTATATACTTATAAAGTCTATATATTTAGTAGTTTATTAAAGTTCTAGAAATAAATTTTTCTAAGTATAAAAATGTAAAATAAAGTTAGAAAATGTTCCTATTCAAGAGAAGTTAGAAACAAGGAATGTAAAGCAAATAATTTAATGCAAATTTCACAACCTAATTCTCTAAGCATTAGCATAATCCCAAGTACAAAATACCTGAGTTATTCTACACTGAGATTTTTTTAAATAGAAAAAGGAAATATCTAACATAAGAACTATCATTAGGGAGTGGTAATACTCATTTCCAACCTTTACTGCAAATAAAGAGATAGAAAACCACTAAACTGTGAGTTTTTGAATGTAGGAACCATGTCTTGTCTTTATATAATACCTGACACTCCTGTTTTTCATTAGTTACTTCCACAATGTCTCCCTTATGCTTTCCTAAGGTCCTGGCTCTCCTTTCCTTCCATTCTGTATAAACTTCAATAAGTTCTCTCCTTGGTCTTCCTTGAATTTCATATCTTAGATAACTTTAGAATATATCTGTGCTCTAAATTCTGGGAAAATATTATTGAATCCATCTATCTCTGACACTCCCTCACCAATTAACATTCTAGAACAAAAAACATTATAACCAACTTCTCAGTAGAACCCTTTTCTTCTACCATCCTCAGAGAGTTCAGGAAATACCTCATCAGTAATGCATGAAGTCATTAGAACTCTCACAATCAAGTCAAATTAACTACAGGAAGTATATAATGATATAGTCACATTATTTTGCTCATTATCCTATATTATCTATTAGTAATGAATTATTTAATCTGGCCCCTCCCCCAAGTGAAATAGAATTGGAGAGGAAAGGGGAGAAAAAAAGGTAAATAAAAGGTAAGATGTGTATACCTGATAGGAAGGTCTTTCCTCTACTTACAGATTCCAATATAAATAAGCTTAACTTTGAAAACATCTATCCTAATTGTCATTGGTTAAATATTTCTTCTTGAGAAACTAGTACAGTTCTAATAGAGTTAGCTGTACACAGAGATTCAAAGAACCAATAAAAACACCAACAACTCCATTAAAATATGATTCCTGGAGGCAATGGTAGATATAAAAAGATACTCTCCAGAATATCCTGGTCAGTAAACATGTCTGAGCAACTACTATGAAATATTTATTACTTCAAGGTCTGCATTTTAAAAACTATCACATCTCTGATAAACAATGCTTTAAACAGCCTATGAAAAGAACCAAGGCTACTAAACAAGTGTTCATAAAATGAGTCATTATATAGTTTTTCATATAATTTAAACAGTCAACTGAAACTATGGAGCAACATAGTTAAAAAGTGTGCTAAATAAAAAAAAAACCTCAAATTAACAAAATAAATTTAGATGGCAAACAAAATGCTTTCACGTTATTTTTTCCTGCAAGATCTAAGAGATTAACAATAAGAAAACTATAAGCTTTGAAGAAAATCATTAAATGGCTTACAGTTCTAAGTGTATGATGTGAATATATGTTCATAGTTACTATTGATAACAAGTAAGTACTTCCACAGAGACTACACCAGGGAACTGATTTTATACCAAGTGATGATTTCCATTCTTTATGTATTTAAGATGTCAAAATTGAATATTCAGTGCACATAATCCAATGGGAAGTAAGTAATCATTAACAGTTAACAGTCATTAATTAGTGTCTGGATATTTGGTGGTGGATATGGTATGATATATACAGTTGCTGAGGTGAGAAACTATATCTGAAATCTATATAATGTTATAAACTAAAGTTACCTCAATAAAAAAAAAATTACTTGAGACAATTGTAAAAACTATGTATATAGTTAGAGCTGACCCTCAAGTCTTTAGAACAACTGCCTAGCATATTACTTAATAATTGATAGACTAGGTTCATAGATACTTTGTGCTTGCATATATAAGACAAGTGTTTAAAAGAGTTCACATAAGTAAAATATTAGAAATGTTAAAAATGCTTCTCTAGTGAAGGTTCAAAGAATTTTACTTTTTTGAACCACTGTTCTATATGAACCAGTCCCAGGATGTATCTTAGGAGAGGGAAGATTGGGCAAACTAATGCAAAAGACATGGCTCTTACCTTCATATTGACCAAAATAAAGATCAGTGACAATGTTGGTTATGAGAATAATGTAAAGAGGCAAAATAAATGTAAACTAAAGGGTACACCACAGGTTGGAAATATTCAACTTTTGTTTCATACTTCCCTTCAAAAAGCTTGTGTGAGAAAAGTAAAATCTGTTTTTATGACTTTTAAAATTACATTTTTCAAAATGAATCCACTACTATTCGATGGGACATGATCCTTTTGACTTATGTGCCCATTTATTTGTGAAATATCTTTTAAGCCATTTCAGTCTCTAGGCACTGTGCCAGATCCCAGGGGGTTAAACAAAGCCAGTCCCTGGTACAGTCTGATTAAGGAAGCAATCAATTACATAAGTAAAACTGCAACTACAAATAGGTGGGAAATAAAACAGATTACTAGTGTTTATCATGTATACCTACTGACAATATGCCCCCAAGTCCCAGTTATTATGATGTCAGCAGAAAAATACCTAACTGCTTCTAGAGAAGTCAGTAGAAAAAACCATAATAATTCCTTTCATTCTTCATCATTGGTTTATGGAATAAAACAAAATTGAGTAAGACATTTCCATTGAATTTCTTACACGAATGCTGCCCTGGAGACTATCTCAGTAAAAGGCCAATAAAGCAAATTTTGGATTTTATTTTTCTTGACTTTGGATTTTAAATTTAAAGAAATCTATTTGAAAACTAGTTAAGAAATATAAACAAATATTTCAATACAAATGAAATTCAGATAAGCATGTTACCCCAGGGAAATGCCACAGTTAAAAATATATTTTGCTTTCTGACCTTTTATCAACGACTTGGCTTCACTTTATAGGGAAAAAAAAATGCAAAATCCTAAAGTCTCGATGCCCCTCAGTTGGTTATGAGCTCTCTTTTTAAAAAATACTGTTCTTTCTTTGAACATTTATCTTTTTCCTTGAATTATGAATATTCCATTACCCTAATTTATTAAGTGTAAAGTATCTATAAGTACTCAATAAGTATTTATTGAAAGAATGAGTCATTGGAACAAATAAATGATTTTTTCAAAAAGCTTCTAAGTAAGAAAAGAAAAAATGAGTAAACTGGACTTTAAAATCACATAAAAAAAATTATGGAGGGTGAAATTCTGGTTCACTATATAGCAATAAGGACTTAAAAGAAACAAAGCAACTGACCAGTCAAGCAAGGCAATAATAACCAAAGACTATCTAAATATTATTCCTAAGGAACCTTGGAATTCATAGTGATAAACTGTGAACAAGAGCTAAATAACAACCTGAGTCAAACTTGTAGGTAAATAAGGGCAAAGGCCACATTTCATATGAAATCAGACTCAACCAGAATCACTGGTGCCTTCTCATTCAGTGACTCTCACACTGTGAATTCAAAGATGTTGCTACTTCCTTGTACACTAGTCTACTCCTTAAGTATCTCCAATGACCTATCAGCTTAGTCATTTGGGTCTGGAGCTTTGTTAATAAGTGTTGCACTTCCTCAACATCATTAAGCAAATTTTAACTGGTATATATTTCTAGAAATGGAAAACTTTTGTTAAAATGATGTCACATAATCTTTGAAGAAAAACTTGGTATGAACCAGGTGTTCTTTTACTTTTCTTTCTTCTGGTCCAATTTTCTTCAATTCTCATTTCCCTAAAAGCATATTTAATGGACCATATTTGGCTCCAGGATTTGGAAAAATCAAACTGGTTCTACTTTTACTTACAGATCACAAATGTACCTACCTGGCCATATTTATCTCTAATAAGATGGGGTTAGACTTGACTACCTAATCACATTTGCAAAGTGATTGCAACCATATTGTGCTGTTGTGTTGGTATTAATGGTGAGCTAAAACCTTTGCTTACAAAAATCAGAACTTGGGGCACCAGTGAGCCTTATCTTTTATTCCTCAAAGACAATTTCTATTAGGATTCTTTTGAAATTAAAAAAAAAAGAGGCCATATTACAATTGTGAAAAAATTAAATACTTCAGTTCTACATTACTGAAAACCAAATACCTGTCATATTTAGTCCCTTATAATGGGCTTTGTATTGAGTTATTAGATAAGGGAAAGGAAATTTTATTTTTTTAGTGTTTCAACTATAAGTACAATTAAAAAACTTTCTAAATAGATGATGAGTAGATTACAATGAATAAAATGTATGCATTATAGGAAATAAGCTGACTTGCTGGGAAGGTAGTTTCTTTAATCAGACATGTCTTAGATGAATTTCACGTGATATATTAAAATAAACAATTTTGTATTTTAAAAAGGAGCATTAATAACATTAACTTTGATAGTATAAAAATGAAAGAAAGGTACATTTTGGAGTTTATAAAATTACAGTAAAAGATCTAGAACAGTAAAAGCAGAGAACTTCCTCATCTCACTTAGGATTTGATGCTTGGCATTATTAGGTTAATGTCCCTCTGTGTAGATGCTTTTATCATGTTCCTCAGACACCACATTTTGGACTAGCCCTCAATCTTTGCTCCACATGGAGACTCTGTCCTTAACCTATTCAGGTGACAAACAATCAGCTTCAGGGCCCTCCCCCATATGAATCTCCTCCTCACAGGCTTGGGTTCCAGTTACCCACCCATACTGGAACTCAGTGCCCACCCAAACACAACTATCACATTTAGTCCCTTCTAATGGGTTTTGTATTGAGTTGTTAGATAAGGGGAAGAAAAGCTTGTGGGTTTTTTTTAGTGCTTCAATTATAAGTACAAATACATACAACTACAAATATTTAATGAACTTCAACAATGTATAAGGCATTATCCTAGGTCCAATGGAATTATGTAGCTCTCCGTGACCTTTTTTTTTTTAATGACTCTCATTATTTATTTATTTATTTTTATTAACACTTTTTTGATTTATATATATTTGACATCAATTGTAATCCCCGTGTATTCCCCATCACCATATCACCAGTGCACCATCACCTCAGTCCCCCGTGCTCCCGTCTGCCCTCAACCTTCCCCCTCTTCCCTCCCCACCAAGTGTCCCCAATTTGTCCATGACCTCTTTTTTGACTAGAACCCATAATATCTCTATTTATTACTCAGGATGTTTCACAATCCCAAGTAAGAAATCCACCCAAAAATGCTTCAACAAGAAGGAAAACTACCATTTTATGCAGTAGCTAAATTTTATCAAGACTGCAGTTTTTTTCATCTTTCTGCTCTATCATCCTGATTGCATCAGCATTTCATTACTCTCAGGCTCTAAGTTCCTAAGATGACTTCCACATTCAAGGCCCACCACACATATTTCTCATAACAACAGTCAATGAAGAAAACAGTTCTATCTCTGTATCTCTTCTTAGGTGCAAGGGTAATTGTCTCAGAGGCTTCCAGCTTACCCATCTTTGCAGCTACTCCTCTCATCTCACTGTTTTGAATTAGATTACACAGTCATGCTTAAATCAACCTCTTGGATTGATATCCTTGGATTGGCTGGCTCCAATTAGGATTCATGGCCTAAGGCTGGGGTCAGTTACCCTTAGCTACGTGCAGGGAAGAGAGAGATATCAGAAAATTCAAAGCTTCCTATTAGGGATTGTTGGGGAGAATGGTATGGAATATTCATTCTACTGTATCTGCTACACTCTACTACTTTGAATTTTCATGTAACAAACTTTTGTTGTTTTTGCTTGCCCCATCATTTCTTCTTCTTGTCATAATACTGTGATTATTTTTTTCAGGGAACCACCCTTTTTTATTCCCTGCTGAAACTACTAAAGAGAAGGTATATTCCCATGAGGGTAGCTGAACTGATAAAAGGTACAGTTGTAATTGCAGATGGGTATTTTCATAGTCTCTCAGGGAAAGTCTCTATAAGATATGAAGCCAACATAGAAGAAAGCTGGGGTATGTGGTGGAGAGATTGTCCTGACGAAGTAACTTGAGGCCCTGAATACAGTTATGCCATAAACTCATCCCTTTTATTTCCCAGTTACATGAACATCAGCAAAAACAAATCCATATTTTTAACAAATAACTTTTATTTTCTAACCTAAGTCAGTTTCTATTGCTTTCAATCAAGAGTCCTGACAGTACATTATACATTATATATATTTTCCAAAGTGTTCAAGGCAAGGTGAGAGAGGAAAAACATTTTCATTTTACAGGTAGAAAAATAAAGTACCTAAAGATTAACAATGGCACTTCACTAGTGTGCTCTACCTATATGACTATATTGCCTCTCACACTAGTTAGAGTTCTAACACAGACACTAAAGATAAATTGGTCTCTCTCTCTCTCTCTCTCTCTCTCTCTCTATCTATCTATCTATCGATATCTGTCCACAGAGATCACTGTTGCAGACTATACACTTTGCAAGCTACTAGCATCTTCCTTGGTAGTTATCTGTTAATTTCAAGGTTCCCACGCTGATACTGTATGACTGCAAATCAGGCTTTTGTTCAACCTGATATTGAATCATTTTCTCCTACCTGTCTGATTTTTCAATTTTCAGATAGCCAGCTCTGGTTAGGGAAATGCGATTATTGTCCTAGTCACATAAGAGACATTGTCATAGGAAAAGCTATAGTGCTTACGTAGTGTCTGAGTTTTAAACAGCTGGTATTACAGACTTTGTCCTGTCATATAATATGAAACAAGTCCACTATAATTTGGTCAGAGGTCACAGCTCTAAAAGCAGATTTAGTTCCTGTATGGTAAACCAGAAAACACTGCTATTTACTTCTAACTTGTAGCTTAATACTGAACTAGAATAACTACATATACTAAGTATTTTAATAACCTCATTCTGTGGAGATTAATACTTCAAAATGTTAGACTAAAAAATTCTTTCACCTTAATTATTTAGAAATTTTAACATAGAAAAATGTATTCCAGGGCCTCCCTGTTGGCTCAAAGAGGTTAACCACCATACTGTGAGGTATCCGTGGCCACTGAAGCATGAGTTCGATCCTCCCCAGGGAGCTGACCCACATGGTGCAGCAGACCTCTCCTGCCTTGCCTGCTGCTTCCCTCAGCAGTGTATTTCAGTCAATAATCCTATTCTGCTCCCCACTCTGTCTCTGGTGAATCCTCTCACCCTTGCACCTCTAGTTCTTGTATGTACCTAGTTCTTGTATGCATAAGTAAATCTTAAAAAAAAAAATGTATTCCACTCAAGTATCAGTCACTTGGGCAACAGTAACACATAGCATCAAAATCTTACTGTTTTAAAATAATAACAGTTTCTCAAGTATGCTACATCCTTAAGGTAGGTAGAGATTCTGTTATCCTCTCTCATCTGGAACATAACTGGTCACTATAGCAAACAGAAGGGAATATCATGAATCAAATACCAGCTCTTAAGACTAAAGACTTTTACCTAGAAGTAACAAAAGTCACTTATATTTCATTTGCCAAAGCAGTCACATGACTATGCCCAAGCCCCCAAGAAGTATAATTCTACCAGTTTCTGGAATAAAGAGAATTGAGAATAACGGTAAACACAAAGGACTACCACAAATAGTAGATAAAGATACTATATTATACAAGGTGCTTTCTTTTATAAGCAATCTGACTTAAGGAAAAAAAAAAAGAGGTAGTGGTTCATGTAACTGAAAGTCCAAGGGGGATTCAGAAATACAGTAAGATATTAGGTCCCCATTCTCCACTGGTTTCCCTCCTCTCCCCCCAGCTCTGCTTTCTTCTTATTTTTAGGCAGACTATCTTCATAGTGGTAAAATGAACACCAACTGTGCCAAACATATATCATACTTTCAGAGACCAGAAAAGAGAACAAAATCCTTTTTACTCCCAGCATCCATATCTCTCAACATTACTCTGACTGGCCCTTCTTGGATCATGTGCTAATCTGGCCCAATAATGGCATTCAGTGAAAAGGGGTATGGGGTACTTTGACCAGCATGACATGGGTCTGTGAATATATGACAATTCCTGTGGTACAAAAGCCAAGTGATTGTCAGCATCACCAGAATCACATGAAATAAAGCAGATAAATACCTTTAAAAGGAAAGCAGACACTACCAAAAATGTAGCAGATATCCATCCAAAGTTTGCTAGTGTTTCATTACCTTCATCATTTCCCTCAACTCTGATAACATGTGTGAGATTAAATTCTATAAACAAACTCACTTGGTCTTGGCCTTCACACTACAAATTGTTAAATCAGATCAGTTGTAAGAACACAACAATCTGAGGTAAAATTTCTTTAAGTTATTCCAAATAAGGCTCTTCTGAGTACAAATCCAAGTAATTAACAAAAAAAGTTCCTTTTATAGAAGTAATACAATGGATGATTTTGAGATATACAAATGAATGATAACATGACAACTTACTAGGCTTACAACCAAAAGAGAGGTTAAAGAATGGAAGTGATTTCATAAGGTCACAGACAACATGTGGTCAAATTAGGATTTGAATCCAGTACTTCCCTTGGCAGAAGCAGGTGAAATAGTAATAGGGATCAAATTTTAAACTTTCTTACTAAAAACATCCTTTCTTACTAAAACATCTCCCCACTGACAGGACAATTTAGGTGACGTTTGGGCTCTTAAAGAGCACTGAGAAACAGAAAAGGCTACTGTGCAGGTAGAGTTATCATGTTGGACAAGAGAAAAAACAAGGCATAGGGCTCACTTTTATTTAAAAAATGAAATTATTCACCATCTGTGAACCATCTCACCACAGGAAGTCTGACAAATTTAGTAAGTAAACTTGATTGCAGTGAACTCTCACTGACTACATAAGAAAATTTAATTCCTCCCGTCATAGCATTTGGCAGCAAAACTACCCTTAAAATCCTGTCTTCTTGGAATATTCCCATGTAAAGTCCAACAAATTTCTGCTCAAGAGAACTAAGCTAAAACTAAGATGGAAAAGAGTAAGGATAAGAAAAGGAAAAAAAAAAAGGTTGAAGACATTCAACTTGATATGTTGATATATTCTGGTGGGCAATAACAAGCTTTAGCAACATTATAGAACCAGAGCAATTGAAATAAAAGCAGCTACATACATGCACTTGATAAAGGACTTTTAACTCTGGGACGTTGATAAGGGCCCTCCATAGTCCTCCAGAGCAATTTATTGCTATCAGTGTTTGATTCCAGAATTGCCCTGAAATCTGGCTATGGAGAATACTTTGGTATTAATTCAGAGGTACTTATTATTAGACGTTTAGATACATTAGACCAAGAAAGCAGTGAGAACCAGTCTTTCAGATGGAAAAATGGCTTTACTGGTCTCAAATAACTGCTTTATTAGATGCAATGAAGCAAGAAATATAGAAGCAAAAAGTAAAACAGCAGAAGAAATGATAAAGGTTAGATCCTGTGCTGAGAGACCAAAAAAGAAAAGGCATTCCCACAGATGACAAAGGAAATGTGTGAAATCAGTTATATAAAGAAATTTCAGAGCTTCTAAGACCAAAAACAATTATTGACAGTAAAATTCTTAGGGAGACGGATCTTTGCATGAAGCACTTCTGGACGGGAGAGTCAAACTGATAGACACTGCAGGGTTTCTGTTACTATGCTCTCCCTTTTTTTTTTTTTTCTGAATAATGGTAGGAAGTGAAAAATAAAATAAAAATCTCACCCTCTTTTTGGGTAGGGACTGGGTCCACTACATAACTTTTAGAATAGATTCCTACCTATTCGGAACTGCCCAGGACCTTACAGAAAGATAGCATATTTTAACCCTTCTCACTAGTTTTACAAAATAGAGCAAACATAGAAATGTATAATTTTAGAGAACAGGCTAAAGATAACAAGTCAGAAGTGAGAATTTCTATAAGCATGTGATGTTGCAAACCTTAAAAGGCAGGAAAAAACCCACATTTTCTGTATATTGATTTCTCAGAAAATATTAAATTGGAAAAGTCCAATTTCTAGGCCTAAAATGATCTCTCATTGAATGAAGAAATCAATGGCATTTAAATCTTTTGTAAGGCTGGAAAAATCTATTTTAGAAAAGCAGTTTTGCAGGAGACATTATTAACATTTCAAATACTGTCAACAATTGACCTTGATCAACCTGAAGTTTTGCTCAGCAGTATAATTACACACATTAGTTACCTAGTATTGTGGGAAACAAAGAGACAGGCGTTTCTAAGCAACTAACTACATTCTGTTGAATTTCCTTGCAAGTGTCAGAACCCTTTAGTTGGTATTTGTGAAAGTCAGCTTCAAAGCAAAACCATAGCTAAGGTTAAATCAAGCCACCATTCAACAGCTTCCATTTTCATCTTTAAATGACTTTTACAGATTTAATCATATGCATGATGTTTTCCCACCATACCAGCTGACTAGGTTAGATTCCTATAGTTCAGTGGTGAAGGCAAGACAAGTCCACATGTAATTTATGGATGGAAAGCCTCTACATAGGCCACCAAGAAAGTTCTCAGAGAAACCTTGAGCTTGTTAGATTGTAACAGTGGCTAATATTCATTATGGGTTTATAATCTGCCAGGACTTAATCTAACTGTTTTATAGACGTTAACTCACAATAAATCCATGACACAGGTATATGTATTATCTCCATTCTTTGGATGAGGAAACTGAGATTTAGATAAGGACAGTAACTTATCAACAGTCACACACTCTTCATCACCATGCTGTTTCTGAAAGCTTCCTTCTTATTAAGAGCTCCATCTCCCAATCTATGAGTTAACCAAATCAAATCACAGAAAAAACAAAGCCCCAACTGCCTATGGTATATAGTACGAATCTCTAGCTGTATCAATACGTAATATATGCACAGTAATACATAATGTGTCAATTTATAATACATATGTACAGTCCATTCTCCATAATAAAGGAAGCTATATCTTTTTAAATATGCTAACATGTTCAATCCCCAGCTGAAAACTATTCAATGGCTTCTTACTGTCTGAGGAATAAAGACCAAGATCTTTAATTTAGTTTAAGACTGCACCATCAAGGCATCGCTGACATTATCAGTATCACCTTGTGTTATTTCTTCCCTTCTTTTCTTCTTTAATAATGACATTCTTTTATTTACTTTTCCTTACCACCAATCTTTACACACCCTTTTCTCCACCTCCCTCTTAACCTCAGAAAGCTCACTTTATTTATTAATGTCCACTAGTTTTCAGAAATATTTAACTGTTGAATTGTCTGATGTAAATGTCCAATACTTGTTTTTGTCATTCTGATGTGTTTTACTACACATAATTCCTCCGAACTTTTACCATTTTGTTACAAATGACATTCTGTCTTTCCTTATGACTAATATTCCATAGTGTGGATATCATATCTTCTTAATCTAATCTTCTATCAATGGGCATTTAGTGATAGATTGCTTCTATGTCCTTGTTACTGTAAATTGTGCTGCAACAAATATTATATAATTTTTTGAGTTGATGATTTCAAGTCTTTGATAGATGTCCAGGAATGAGACTACTAGGCAATACAGTATTTCCATTTTCAATATTTAAAGATAAATCCAGATCACTTTCTCAAATAGTCATAACAGTTTAAATGCCCGCCAACAGTGAAGTTCCTTTTTCACCACATCCTTCTAGCACCTGTTGGGGTTCTTCTTTTCAATGTGTCATTCTTATGGGTATGGGATAGTTCATCGTTTTAACCTGCAGCTCTCTTATTAGAAGCAATGATAACCACACATTCTTCTAGTTATCTATTGATCTCTGGATACACTGTTTGGTGAAATGTCTGTTTAGATCTACTACCCATTTATCAGTTGGACTGGATTTTTTTTCTTTTCTGAGTTGTGCGTGTTTTTTATATATCTTAGATATCAACATGTTATCAGTTGTATAATGTATAAATGTTTTCTCTTATTCAGTAAGATGTCTTTTTAATCTACTTGTATTTGCTTTTATTGCTTTTCTTATAAAGCTTTTTAATTTGAGGTAATCCCAATTGCTTATTTTTGCTTCAATATCCCTTGTATAAGGGATTGACTCTCCAAAGTCACTGATGTATGGAACAGACATACTGGCAGTGTTTTCATCGATGTATTTTATTGTTGCAGGTGTTAAATATTATTGCTGCAGGTCTAAATATCCATTTAGAATGTATTTTTGCATATGGAGTTAAGAGTGATACAATTTCATTCTTTTTTTAAAAATTAATTTATTTTTAACTGAGGTAATATTGGAGTATCCCCATCAGGTATTACCACCACAGTGCATCCACCACCAAAACTTACCCATACGCCACTGACCATTAGGCCTCCTTCCCTGTTTATTCCCCTCCTCCAATTTTTTTCCCCTTTGATACTGCAGTTCTGTAGTCAGCTATCGAGGGTTAATTTTTCAGTTTGTCTTTATCTGACAATTTAATTACTTTATGTTCCACATGTTAGTGACACCACCTGGTATTTATCTTCTTCTGACTTATTTCATTGAGCACTATTCTTTTAAGCTCCATTCATGTTGTTGCAAATTGATACTATTCAGCTACCAATTTCATTCTTTTACATTTTTCCTGAACCATCTGTTACTCTGCTATATGGTTGAGCTGCTTTAGCATATCACTAAGTAGTGATAGGTACATGGATTTACTTCTGGGATTTCAATTCTATTCTATTGATTCATGCACCTGCTTTTATGCCAATAGCATATTTTTTTAAATTACTGTTGCCACATAGTATAAAGTTAGGTAATGTGATATCTCCATTTCTCTCCCATTTTTTCCCTGTGAGATTCCTCTTGTTACTCAAGGCCATTTATGATTCCATATAAATTTCAGTACTTTCTTTGTAAAATATTTGTTGCTATTTTGATGGACATTGCATTAAGTTTACATATATCTTTAGGTAGAACAGTGATTTTGTTTACATTGCTACTCCTTTTCCATGAGCATGGAATATCTTTCCATCATCTTATGTCATGATCTAAATCCTTTAATTACATCTTACAGTTTTTGTTTTATAGGTGCTTCACCGACTTGGTCATGTTAATTCTGAGGCATTTGATTCTTTTTGAAGTAATTGTGAATGGAACAGTTTTCTTAATTTTTTCTTCTTAGTTGTTTATATATAAAAATGCAATGAATTTTTGTACATTGATTCTGTAACCTGACAATTTGTTATATTCATTTATTGTTTGTAACAGTTTTTTGGTGGAGTCTTTAAGGTTTTCTAAAAATAATCATGGCATTTGTGAATAGTGATAGTTTCATTTTTCTTTACTGACTTGGATTTCTTTTATTTCCTGTTGTTGTGTTTGCTTTAGCTAAAACTTCTGATATTAAGCAGAAGTGGTGAGAGTGGGTATCACTGTCCTGTTCCTGACCTTAAGGAAAAACTTTCAGTTTTTCACCACTAAGAATTATGTTGGCTGTTGGTTTGTAATATACAGTCTTTATTATATTGAGGTAGATTCCTTCTATTCCCATCTGTTTAGAATTTTTTCAAATGGGGCTGAATCTTATTAAATGCTTTTTCTGCATATTACTGATATTATCAGGTGCTTTTTAACCTTCACTTTTCATGATATATTGATATATCGATGTCTTTTAAACTATCCTTTCGTTCCTGGGAAAACTCCCATTTGATCATGGTATCATTAAACATAATCATTGTAGTATATATTGTTGAATCTGACTTGGTAGTATTTCGTTGAATCAATTTGGACCAATGTTGATCAGGAATATTATCTGTTATTCTCTTTTGACATTCTGTCTTTATCTGTTTTTTTTTTTTTTTTTATGTGAAAGGCAATGTTCACATCATAAAATACATTAGAGAGGAATCCCTCTTCTTGAATTTTTGGAAATAATTTTAACAAGATGGGCCTAAGTTTAAGTTCTTCTTTTAAAGTTTGATAGATTCATTTGCAAAGCCATCTGGTCTTGGGCTTTGCTTTTGGGCAATTTTTAAATTGCTATTTCAGTTTTAAGGCCTGTGATCAGTTTATTCAATTTCTGTTGCTTCTTCTGGTCTAGTCTTGGTAAACTAAACTGATCTAGAAATTTTTTCATTTCTTCAAAGTTACTGAATTTATTGGGATATAATTGTTTATAGTAATCTTTTGTGATCCTTTTATTTCTATGCCATCTGTGGCAATTTCTTCTCTTATTTTGGATGTTTCTTGATGTTTTTTCTTTGTTAGCTTAGCTAAAGATTTCCCTATTTTGTTTATCTTTTCAAAAACCATATCTTAGTTTCATTGATCTTTTGTATAATCTTTTGGATTTTTATTTTATTTTCACCCTTATTTTGTATTGTTTAGGTCTTATTTGTTCCTCTCTTTCAAGTTCCCTCAGGTATACTATCAAATTGTTTATTTGGGATCTTGCTTCTTAATGTGTACTTGGATTGAATTTATCTTCTCCTTAAGACTGTGTTTGCTGCATCTCATAGATTCTAGTAGCTTGCACCCTTGTGTTTTCATTAGTCATTAAGTATTTTTTTATTTCTATTTTATCCAATAGCTTTTTCGTCTTTTATCAAATACCTTTAGGCAGCACATTACTTAGTTTTCATGTATTTATGACTTTTTCCTTTTCTTAAATAATTGATTCTTAGCTTTATGGCATTGTAATCAGAAAGAGTACTTGGTATGATTTCAGTCCTTTGTAGTGTTATTGACAATGGACTTGTGTCCCTACATATGGTCTTTTCTTGAAAATGTTCCACTTGGTAATATAATGTGTATGCAGTGGCTTTTGGGTACTGTTCTGTAGATATCTATTAAGTCTATCTGGTCCAGTTCATCATTTAAGGCTATTATTTCCTCATTTATTCTCTGTCTTGTTGATATGTCCATAGTTTATGCAGAATGGCAGTATTAATGTCAATTATCTCTCGTTAGTTTTTAGCAACTGTCTTATGTATTTTGGAGCCTCACCATTTGGTGCATATATATTTATAATTGTTATTTCTTCTTGTTGTATTAGGCCTTAATCAGTGTTCAATGCTATATTTTATTAACTTCTTAAATAGGAAATCTATTGTATTTGATGAAAGTATAGCTGTTCCTGACTTTTTTTTTTTAATTTATTTATTTGTGCATACCAGAGCATGGGTATAGGCCAGAGGTGTAGGCGGTGAGAGGATCCACCAGAGAGAGTGGGGAACAGAACAGGCAGACTAACTGAAACACACTGCTGAGGGGAGCAGCTGGTGAGGCAGAGAGGTCTGCTGCGCCATATGTGTTCCCTCCCTGGTGGCAGCAGGGATCGAACTTGTGCTGCGGTGGCTGTGGTTTGCTTCTTAGTGCCTTGCTTAAACCACTGTGCCACTAAGGACTGACTTCTTAAATTTCCATCTGCCTATACTTATCATTGTTAGTACGATGGGTTTTCTACAAACAGAAGATTGGACTTTGTTCTGAAATCCACTGTCACTCATACCTTTTATGTGGTGAATTTGGGCCATTTACACACAAGTGATCATTAAGATAACTATCCACTGCCATTTTTTTGTTGTTGCTTTGTAGTTTGTTTTTATCTTTTTATTTTTGATATCTTTCTTTTATGTTTCATTAGGTTCCATTTTCATTGTATTATGTGTTATTTCTGTTTGAAGGATCTGCTGAGGTTAATATATATTGGACTATTTATGGCCCCTTGGATGGCCTGGTCTTCAACTTGTTCTGATGTGTCATTGCTACTTCCCTCCCTACTCCATGTTGTATAATTTTGGTGTTTGCCACTTTTATATTTGTTTGTATAATAACCTGCTTACCACTTCTTTCATGTGTGGTTTGGTGTTTTAATTTTTTCAGTGTTTGCTCCTTACCCTCTGTCTTGAATGTTAATCTTGCAGGGTGAAGGATTCTAGGGTAGAGTTCTTTTTGAGTACTTTAAATATCTCCTGCCATTTCCTTTTTGCCAGGCAAGCTTCTACTGCAAAGGCTGCCAATGGTCTAATTAATATTCCCTTATAGGTTACTTTTTTTCTTTTGATGTCTTTACTATTCTTGATGTATTTAGTATTCCTGTCATCGTCCTTCATTAGTTTCATTATTATGTTCCTTGGAGTGTGTCTGTCTAGTATTATGTTTGGAACTCTTGGTCAGAGTCTCTTGAATCAGAACATATGGTTCATTTCCCAGGTTGAGATAGTTCTCAACAATTATTTCTTTAAATAAAATTTTAGTCTTTCCCTTTCTCTTCTCCTTTTGGGACCCCCATGATATGGATATTATTTCTCTGTAGGTTATCCCAAAGTATCTTACTGTTTTAATTTTTTTATTAGATTTAATTGTATTTGACATCATTTGTTTTAATTCTTTTAAATTATTTTTTATCTTTGTTGTTCTATTTGTATGTTCTCTGATATTGTGCTCTCAAGTTCACTAATTCCTACTATTACTGACACTTGTCTGCTGCTGACATGCTTTCATATATTTTATTAGGTCACGGTATTTTTTTAGATTCATTAGTTTTAACTGTAACAGTCTCATTTTCTTTTTTTTTTTTAAAGATTTATTTATTTATGCATACAAGCACTGGGGTACAGGCCAGAGGTGTGGGGGGTGGTGAGAGGATTTACCACAGAGAGCAGAGAGCAGGGAGCAGAATAGGCAGATCAACAGAGGTACACTGCTGAGGGGAGCAGCGGGCACAGCAGGAGAGGTCTGTGGGTCCCCTTCCTGGCCAGCGGCAGGGATCGAACTGATGCTGCAGTGGCTGCGTTTTGCTTCATAGTGCGTTGCTTAACCCACTGCACCACCAGGGAGGCCCCCAGTCTCATTTTCTTGGTCTTTATTTCTACTTCTGTTTTATACTGTTCAGTGTTGTTTGTTTTTAATTAAGTAAGTACTGTTATAACTGTTTCCTTAAACCGTTCTTTAGACATTTTCTGCAGTACTGCTGAATGAAAACTTCTGTTGGTGTTTTATCTTCTCCAGCATTTGTGATGTTCTTCTGTCTCTTCATTTTTAGTTTTTATGTGCTGTAATGGGATAAACTTTCAGGCTGCTGCCGTTTACCTATCCAGGTGGCCAGAGAACTGGAACTAGAAAGGAGCAATATTATAGGCTAAGTGGATTAATCAGGCTTTTTGTGCCATTAGCATCTATGGCTATTACCTTCGGGCTTGACTGTGTTGATGCAGAAGCCGCTTGGGAGCATGGGCGCAGTGCACAGGTGCCTGATTGTGGACACCTGGAGCATAGTGTGTGTGAATGCAGAGGTCAGTGATATAGGGGCATTTTCACTCAGAGATGGATGGCTACAAGAAGATGAGTAACTACAAAAGAGGCGAGACCATGAGAGAATGCCAGAGGAAGCCCAGAGAAAGAGTAAAGGTTTATGAGGGGCTGGGAGGCTTAGCTGCCTGTCTGCCTCCCAGCTCCACACTCCTGCCTAGCCTATACCTGCCTCCTGGCACACCAGCCTCCCTGCCTGGTGTGCCTGTGTGCCTAATTACCTGAGAGAGCCTTAAAGCCTGAAAAATCCAGTGAGAGCACTGGGACTCTCCTTTATCGATCCACCTGAATTGACAGTGAATCTGCCTTGTGCCTGCTGGCACTACAAATAGGTAGAAAGGAACCAGGGCAGTAGGACATTGAAGGTCACCCAGTGAGCATCAAGGATTCAAATTTCTAACTGTGTTACAGATATCAGAACTGTATACAGGTATCTATAGTGATCCTCTCCCATAGGCCAACACCTTGACCTAAATGTCTTGTATAGACTCATGTAGTTGACCGTAGTTGAGACAGCCTCAAGCTGGGAGTTGATCTCTTTGCTTTTCCAGTCCAGGACCTTACCCTGGGATGCTTGTTAACGCCTGGGTGCTTAAACTCTGGTTAATGAAAGCATTTGGTTGTTGTTTTGATTTTGGCCCTGGGTGGGGGTAAAGCACAGTCTCAGGCTACAAATAATTCCTCTTCTATCATGTTTTATCATAAGCATCACTATAACCCAGCAACTAGCAAATAGGCGGTCCCACCGGACTCACCCCACCAGTTGCAATTCCTATAGTTCTATATTGGGATCCTTGGCTCAAGTCAGTAATTGTCTCTCTCAATCCCTATAGTTCTCTACAAGTGTACCCTCTGTCCTAGATGTCAACTCTGTATGCCATTATCTAGCATAGCACAGGATCTCCAAGGTTCCTAACTGTAGGCAGACTCCACATAGTATTTGCATTTAAATAGTACTATCCCCAGCAGCACTCAAATACAGTTCAGTTGAAGTTTTTCCTATTCCCTTCCGCTGGATCATTGCTCCTAATGTATGCTGTAGTAATCTTTGAATCTTTCAAGGTGTTTTGACTTTGCTCTGCTGCAATTTCATTGTAGATATATGGAGATGAGACTCCTGTTTTCACTCTACCATCTTGCCAGACTCTCCTTATTTCCTGTTTCAGCCTTATTGGCCTTCTTTTGGTTCCCTGAACATACTATACATTTTTCTGACATGTAATTTTTTCTTCCACTCTGTCTACCCAACTTTACTCTGGTTGACTTTGACTCATTTTTCAGAGAACAACTCAAAATACCAGGTCTCTGAGGAAGCCCTCCCTTGACCACTAAATCTTAAATAGAGGTCAGATCCCTGCCTACTACATTCTTATGGTATACTTTGCTCTTTTCAGAATCTAACACAATCATAATTTTAAAATGTACTGCATAACTAGATGTCTAGTGCGCTCTTTCTCTACTAGAACTCAAGTTTCAGGGAGAGAAGTCGTGTTTACCATACATACTACTATAACCGGAGCAACTAGCATAATGATTAGCAAATGGGAGGAACTATGTACACATTTGTTGAAAGAATAACTGAATTAAGGAAATGATATACACAAGAAATGGAAATTAAGGTCTAGCTCGTAAGGCACAGGAATTAGGCAGTGAAGAAAATATTAAGGCCAGTTCTATTATACTTTTAATGTTGTGTCTGGTGCTTTTGCTCCAGATTGAGGCCAATTTAAATAGTTCAAGGTAGAGGCATACAAACAGACCAGGAAACCACAAATAGAGAAGGAAATAAAGCAACAGTGCTTTAAAGTATGACTTAACAAGAGATGAACTACTGACATAAAATATGGGCATAACTTCACATGGTGGTATTTAATTTATTATAATATAGCAATATCACATTTGATTAATGTTTTAGTAGATTTCAATTTGTATTTATTTGCTACATGTAGCTCATAACAGGAAAGGCCATATATTCTGCGTGCTTAATACAGTCCTAGATGACCTGTAGCTCACTTCTGAGGCATCTAAAAATGGCCCCAGTGAAGATCTACTAGTATTAAAGAAGCTTCTTGAAAAGGAGAAAAATAGTTATAGATCAAAAATTTAGGAAGAACCTCTTCTAAAGATCACTGAACACCTTTATAGACATAATCTGCATATTAATCCATACCAGAGATCTTTGCAAGTTACTGGAAAGATTTAGTCTTAAATGGTGGGGAAAAGAGAGCCTCCCTGGAGGCACAGGGGTTAAAGACACAGTGCTATCAGCTATTGACAGTCACTGCCTCATGATTTGGATCCCTGGCCAGGGAGCTGGCCCACATGGATCAACAGACCTCTCCTGTTTTGCCCACTGCTTCCCTCAACAGTGTATTTCAGTAAATCTGCCTGTTCTACTCCCCACTCTTGTCTCTGGTGAATCCTTTCAACTCCCCTACCCCTTGCAACTCTGGCCTACGCCTCAATTCTTATATGCATAAGTAAAAAAAAAAAATAAATCTTTAAAAAAATTAGTACACGTTATTTTTCATTTTAAATTATTTCTTCAGAAAAATGTTTTAAGAATTAGATTTCTAGGTCAAAGAGTTTAAATAGTATTATAACTTTTGATTAAACTGTCAGATTGCCAGGATCCAACCAATCTACAATCTTGACCAAGATGATCATCAAGCTGTTTATATGAATATAAGATGTGAATCTTTTCTAAACAGAAATTTACACTAAGTACTATTAAGATTTAAACAGGCTCATAATGCAGAGTCAAAAAACTTGCATAATAGAATCTGATGAGGCTGGGAGGAAAAAGAGTAAGAAGACACGTTCTTTTGGAGCAAAGGGCTATTCAGAGGACTCTCTCATTTGAATTCAAAGCTGTATTTCACAGTTTACCTCTGTATTTTCCCTTCCTCCTGCATTCTTTCCAAGCACCTTAACGTTCTAGCTACCATTTAACACTTGTTAATAAACTTCCATGAGCAGTCTTCTGCTGGGCCGTTAAATCAGGTCCTTCAACTAAGTTCAAATGAGGTCAGGAAATAAGAGGTTGGTCCAACGTGAAATGTCCAACACATGAATGCCAATGAGACACTTCCTCATGCAAATATGTCTACTGTCGTCACAGCAGAGATTTCTAGCTTCTTTGGAATTGTGTCTATCACTTGCTGAAATCATATAGTGCTTGTAACCCCTTTTGCTTCCCCATCTCCTTGCTGCCTCTAAGATCTCTTTAAATATGCATTTTAGGTGGTAGATTTCTTTTTTGATGCCCCTTCTGGAAAGTTGGATCATGTTGGCATGAATATTGGTCCAGACAGGAGAGTCATAAGCCTGAGGTACATTCCAAACACATGTCTGATTCTGATAGGCAGTACAGATGGTGAGCATAGCCTTGGGAATCAGACTGGAACTTCACCACAACCACTAAGCAAATCTTGCAACTATTCTCAACTAAAACATTACAATGTTAGAAAGGTGCTTATTGACCATCCTTTATCTAAATCTCTTCTGCCTTATTATGCTTTTCTTATTTGTATTTTTCAGACCACTATCACATTTTATAATTCAATACTTTTGTCATTGTTTGTTTTCCCCAACAGATTACAAATTCTATAAGGGTGACGTCTGAATTATTCATCACAGGATACTCATTGGCTAACGTAATACCTGTCTTAGAGTACACACAAATAATTGTAGAATAAATGTACTCAGTTTTATTACCTTTAAAATAGAGATAACTGACATTACTCACATAAGACATACAATGTGAAGCAATACATAGAAGAGCATTTAGTATCAGGCATAAAGTGCTTAACAAACGCTAGCCATTATTTCAGTTAGTAACAAGTCATAGTGTTTCTAACTCAACTTTCCTAAATATAACGAGAAAGGAAGAATTACTACCCCTTCTCTGCTGCCAAAGTATACTGCCAGATTGTAAAAAGTAAACAAAATGCTTTAGGGGGGACTCAGAAGACAGGCTCCTCTGAGATTAAGAATTTCTTAACATTACAATCACCCTTAATCAGGGCCATCCACTGCTCCTCCAGTGTTAGCAGTCTTAACTAAAAATTCTGATCACAATTTCACCAGGACTCCAGCCAAAGAGATCTTGAAGAACAAACCAGTGTTGAGAAAAACTACTGGAGTACAATAGTGGCAGCATTCTAAAAATTCATAGAAAGGATGGAGAATTAATCTGGCTATAAAACGCCCCAGTGATATATCCAATTTCTGGTGATAAATGGGATCTTACTTACCTCCTGAAACATGAAATTTGCTTGTTAGTTAGCTACCACCTCCTTCCCAAAACTTCTAATAAAACAGTGTCTTTACAATGTTTCAAATTCATTTTCGAGGGTGTAATATTGTAATTACTCCCTAGGGAATTTCTAAGAACCAAAATTCTCAATTCTGGCTGCACAAAAAAACACATATGGACCTTTGTAAAAAATAAAGGTTTTTTGCCTATCCAAAAATGAAAAACTTTCTAAAGTAAGAGTTAAGTGCCTATATTTTAGAAAAGCTCCACAGATTATTTTGGGGCAAAGTCAGAGTTGAGAACCACACTATTCCATTTGCCTCTGACTTCCTACTACCATGATAGCAATATTCCAGTCAAGCCAAAGGCAATTCAGCATAAGATTAAAGCTCAAACAGGGAGTGTTAGGTAGACCTGGCTGTCACTACAGCATGAACATACTTAGCATAAGCCGCTGTTTTCTTCAACTGTAAAGGAGAAATATTAATACTTAAAAGCACTTAAACTCAAAGACTCGCGTTAAGTACTAAATTATTTGAAAATCACTTAGCATTTCTGGAAAATACTAAGTATCTGAATAATTGTCTTGCTTACCTAAATGGGAAATTATTTTCAAGCTATAAACTTTTTAAAGTGTCTGTTAGTTATTAATTTAAAAAAAAAGCTGTAAGTCCCACCACCTGGTTTTCCTTGCTCTCTCAAGGCAAAATAAAAGGCAAATACACCTGAACGGTCCCTGACTCAGCTTAAGGAAACAGGATAATATAGCTAGCTGGAACTTTTATTTAGTTAATTCTATAAATTAGTATAAGCTCTTGGTTTCTGCCTACAATTATTTCACTGCTACATTATGTATCTTTTTATGTCCAATGCCTTAAAATATACGTCCGGTTAAAAGAAAGAGCAGAAGCCAGATCAATACAAATCCATCAAGGAAAGAAAGCATGGTTTACAAGTAACACTGTTTTTTAGATTCCTTTACCTCAGTCATTAACTGTGTGTGATTTGCAAATCACTGTGCTAGGAGCTAAGGTGAATATAAGACATATAAAAGAAAATCTCTGGGGCCTCCCTGGTGACACAAGGGGTTAAGTCGCAGCACTAACAGCTATCCGCAGCCACTGCAGTGCAAGTTCAATCCCCAGCCAGGGAGATAACCCACATGGCTCAGCAGTACTCTCCTGTCTCGCCCCACTGCTCCCCTCAGCAGTGTATTTCAATAGATCTGCCTGCTCTGCTCCCCACTCTGTCTCTGGTGAATCCTCTTACCCCCCTACCTCTGGCCTGTACCCCAGTTCTTATATGTATAAATAAATCTTTAAAAGAGAGGGAAAGTCTCTGGTTTTGCAATAATCATTTTATGAATTTAAGTAATATATTTTATAATTTGTCACAAGTGAGTGCTCACACTGAATAGAGAGCAGGAAAGATCTGAATAGAGAGCAGGGAAAACGTAGGATTCTTTGGCATCACCGTTTCTTCAACAGAGTCGGACAATGCACTGGGCACAGTTAAGTTCATAGTATAGTTCTGGAAAGAGTAGAAGGTAGACATTCTGACCATCTGTCCTCTAGACCATTTTTGGTTTGGCTTGTGGCAAGACTAACTTGTGGTAGGTTCTAAAATATATTATTTAATTTCATATTTTCAATTCATTGATTGGCTACTTCATCGTATGTCCTAAAGTAGGGCTTATCTTAAAGCTAGTAACTTACTTAAATTCTTAGGTCCTTCATCTTAAACTCAGTCAGATTAAATTCTCTCTCCATATATAGTCATTCTCCCACCTCACAAAATGACTGTATGTGAAAACTCAATAGAAGCTGCCATGTAGAAGAATACTCTTGTATTCTGAGACACTCCAGCCTTAGAAGAGAATGCAAATCTGTAATTCAAAATGTATTCTAAACCATTTAAGATTTTTAAAATTTCTTTACATCTGCCTTTTCCACATTTTGATTACAGAGAGTTTATTTTTATCTTTTTTTCAAAGCTTGCTAACAATTAGCTGCTGCTTCTATCCTCTTATTCCCCAGGAGGTTGAATGGGACCAGAGTAGGGACAGAGGGCTTGCTACACTCTTCCCCTCTCTTCCGGAAAAGCCCCAGGAGATCTAAGGCAGTCCGCCCCTTTCCAGAGAGAACCATCCCTTCTTTGCCTCCAGCCAAGTTTCCTTCTCTCATCCACAGATTTCTTCTCATTTCCCTTTATACGGTATGTGAATGACTTTCTCCTTTCCTTTTCATGACTTTCCGTGAGTAGCCATAAAGCTAATTTGTTGAAGCATAGAATATATATTCTACTTGGGTAGATTGTTTTATTGTTGTTTTAAATTTAAGCTTCATTGAGGTATAACTGACAAATAAAATTATAAAATATTTAAAATGTATATCATGGTGAGTTGATGTAAATATTGTGAAATATTTCTTCCATCTGGTTAATTAACATATTCACAGCCTCACATATTTACCCTTATTTATTTATTTATTGGGGGAAAAAAGTTCTACTTTCAGCAAATTTCAATTACACAATAAATGTTATCAACTATAGTCACCATGTTACATGCTTTACATTAGATCCAAAGACCTTATTCATCATCTTATGTCTGAAAGACTGCTCTTAGGGTAAATTTTATATTTTGTTCTTAACTCCCACACTCCTGGGTACAGTAATTTATACATGGTAGCACATCAATGCAAGGTGACTGAGTGAATGTGTGCATAAGAGAATGACTAAATAAATATAGTTAACCAAAACTTATATTTCGGTTATCCAAAGATTGAAGAGAAAGGTATTCAGTAATTGATTATCATTTCCTCTTGACAACTGTAAACTTCTATTTCGAGAAGATATCAAAATCCCACAGCATTTCCTTTGAAGAAAATTCCAAGTGAGGATTTCAATCAGCTTGCACTCCAAATAATTTTGTTTTCAAGGGCAAACCTAAATTAAAGAGGAATTCTTCAATTTCCTTTGACATGGGATGGGAATAGGAGGTAAGAAAGGGGGAAAATGTGTGGGAAATAATTCCACAGAGTACGGGAGTAAACAAAACAGGGTCTAATACTTTTAAAAAGCGAGCCAACTACATTTAACTACTCTTGCCTCTTTTTTTTTTTTTTTAAGATTTATTCAATTATGCATACATGAGCTAGGGTACAGGCCAGAATCACGGGAAGTAAAAGGATTCACCAGAGACAGAGTGGAGAGCAGAACAGGCAAATCGACTACAATACACTGCTGAGGGGAGCAGCGGGCGAGGCAGGAGAGGTCTGCTGCGCCATGTGGGTCCCCTCCCTGGCCAGTGATCGAACTTGTGCTGCTGTGCCACGGATGCTTCACAGTGTGGTGCTCAACCCATTGCACCACCAGGGAGGCCCCTAACTACTCTTGCCTCATGAAGAGGAAAAGAAGACAACAACCTAGACTTCAGGAAATGAAAATTCTGGCAATACAATAAAGCCTATGTATCCAACTGTTTCTTAGGGAGAAAACCACCAAAATCAGAGTTACCTTTTCCCACATCTCCAACTTCATAAAAATATTCTTCATGTAGATTCCCATGTACTAATCATCTTCAAAACAAAATCAGTCCAAACAATAAATCAGTCCTAGCCTAGATGATTCCATTACAGACTGAACAAGATAAATTTTGTATGCTAGTATGTAAGGGAATTGTACACATTCTATCAATGATGATGCTGCCTGATGACAATGAGCTCACTGATGTCTGTCAGCTGAGATCTGATGTCAGTGCTGCTCCTGCTTATCATATAACACAGGGCAAAGAAAGTAACTTTCCCACCCTCAGTTTGCTATCGGCAAAATGATGACCGATGCGATGGATATGGGGAATTCAGATATCTTTCAAGATCCTGATTTCAGTTATTTTGGATTTATACCTAGAAGTAGGATTTCTGGATATATGGTAGTGAGAAGTTTTGATGACATAAGCACAGATGTGATGATTGTTTACTGATGAATGTGAATTCATCAGTTAATGTTTTCAAGCACTAGGGAAATGAACACCACTTCAGTGGGTCACAATAACAACTGACTTCATGCCATTCCAGGTTCTTCATCAGTGCTGAATGAAGTGCAACCAGGTAAATCAATTCTATGGAATGAGATCCTAAAATTGTAATTACCTTCATTATGCTATGAAGATGAAGGAACACAGTTTAAGAGCAGACAGATTGTATATGTAAATACACATAGGGCCCTCCCCGGTGGCACAGTGGGTTAAGCAACGCACTATGAAGCAAACCATAGCCACTGTAGCATGAGTTCAATCCCTGCGACTGGCTGGGGAGGTGACCCACATGGCACAGGCAGACCTCTCCTGCCTGGCCTGCTGCTCCCCTCAGCAGTGGATTTCAGTCCATCTGCCTGTTCTGCTCCCTGCTCTGTCTGGTGGATTGTCTCACGGCCCCACACCTCTGGCCTGTACCCCAGTGCTTGTATGCATAAGTAAAAAAAACCAAATAAATACACATAAACACACTCATTCTAGGTCACTATTCTCCTTCTCAGGCTTTGGCAGAGTGAGATGTGGATAATAGGCATTATCCCAGTTGCATTTAAGAGCCATATATACCCCAAAAGTTTTCACTTGAATCACCACAAGCTGTATGAAATATATATACCTACATATACTGGAATTAATAAAGATTTCTGATTCTTCACATTCACAACAGAGTAATGCTGCTAATTTACTGTATTCCAAATGAGAGCTTTTTAATACAAACAAGATCATTTCAGAGATCCAGAAGACTAGAGCCATAAACACGAGGGGGAAAGCTAGCAGAAATCATTAAGTCAATGTTAGAGCACCGGTATTTAGTGCTCTGATCAGTGATAGTTATTTTGGAGGGAATAAGGCCAACAGTGAGATTGGTTAGATGATTGTAAAAGTGAGAAATGTTTGATTAGTTGAAGCATTTTCTGTAGTTTCCAAACTGGGCCATGGGATGTTACTTTTCTGTAAAGGTGGTACTACTAACCCTTCAAAGTATGCACTCCTAATAGAAAGAAATAAGGGTAGATTTGTGTTCATTTATCCTCACATGCAAAAGTGCATGATTTCATATGATTGTTCAAGAACTCAACATGGTTGGAGACCTCTCTAGCCTGGCCACTTTAGACCTCTGTTAACAGGTATTTAAAGAAGAGTCAACATGCTCTCCTCAAGTCCCCGTGACAAGAGCCAAAAACAATTTAAAATCTTCCATTTTCCAACCTCTTTTTCAAAATCCATCTACAAGACAGAAAAGGAAAATGAGACAAAAGAGTGAAACAATTAGCTGGTAACACAAGAGCATGACTAACAACAATACAAAAAAGAAAAAGATTCAACTCTGACCAAATAAGTTCCAGTTAATATTTGCTGTTTAGATAACAGCTGCTGGAAACTAAGCTATGCCTATGTTTATGTCATCAAAACTTCTCACTACCATGTAATTCAAGAATCCTACTTCTAGGTATAAATGCAAAAGAATTGAAATCAGGATCTTGAAGAGATATCTAAATTCCCATATTCACTGCAGCATTTTTCAAAACAGTTGAGATATGGAAACAACCTAATGGTGCATTAGTCTTAAAATGAAGGAAATTCTGCCATATGAAACAACAAAGAGCCTAAAGGACATTAAGTAAAATGGGCCTTCACAAAAGGACAAAAACAACATGATTCCACTTGCATGAGGTACTAAAATAGTCAAACTCAGAGTAGCAGAGAGCAGTATGATGGCTGCCTGAGGCTCAGAATGGGTGGGGGGGGAGGGGGAGGAAATGAGCTGTTGTTTAAAGGATACAAAATTTATCAGATGAATAACTGCTACACAACATAATGCCTATGATTACTAACACTTTATTGTGCATTTAAATTTTTTGTTAAGAAGGCAGGTCTCACAGTAAATGTTCTTACCACAAAACAAACAAAGAGCAACAAAGAATCCCACGAATGGGATAGAAGGAAACTTTTGGAGGTGACATATGCTTATTACCTTGTAATGGTTTCACAGGTATATGGATATGTTCAGATGATCAAACTGCATATTTATCAACCATGTGGGTTTTTGTATGACAATTACATTTCAATAAAGGTTTTAATTTTTTTCTCTCACTACCCATGACTAAAACTTAATCATACATAACTACTCCTCGTTGACTTTTACTTTGATTTTTCAAAGTTGAGGCTGTGTTTTAACCTGCAGAACATCTGCAGAGATTAAGAATTTTAGAATTTAAAAGAAAGTTCAGATTTACTGTTTCTGGTAACTGCCTGCTCTTGGTTTCTTTCTTACTTTTTACCCAACCCTGATGCATGCCTACTGGGTTTTCTTTCTTAAAACCAAGTTTAATCTTCTATTATCCTTCCCTTTTCTTCTTTCAGAAAATAAACAGAAACAAGGAAATACTTTAAGTCACTTTTCAATACCTGCAAATGCAAGGTCTCTCTATCCTTTAATAACAATGGAAGAATACCATTTACTCACCATTTATTTTTTTCTGTTAAAGCAGTCTACAAAATAATTGAAGACTTCTAAAAACTCATATTAGAAAAGATAAATGCTTAAATAAACAATAAATAAAATACGTGAAATTATAAGGTAGAGATGAAAGGCTGCTTTCAATTTTCCCAAATTCTCATTTTACAACAGATAAAGTAAATAATATTAATAAGCATATCAAAAGTGGCAGCTTGCCACTTTATATACATAATATATACAAACTGAAGAGAGATAAAAGCGCAAGTTAATTAATCCAAATTATACTAGTTAAGATATTAAAATTGTCATTCCTGTAAACATTTAAACATGTTTACACTAGTTCTTTCAAAATGACCTTTCAAGAAAGAGGTTCTGTAATCCCACTTGCATTACTAAATTTAAGATTTTACTACATATTTATTAATTGAAATTTATTAAGATATAAGGTGTCAATTTAAGTGTTCCAGTGGCATTAAAAACTAATTGGTTTATGGAACAAGTATTTACTTGCAACTGAGAGCCTAAATGCTTGAATTGCTTTCAGATCCTAAAGTACGAGAGAGAGAGAGAGAGAGAGAGAGAGAGAGAGAGAGAGAGAGAGAGAGAGAGAGAGAGAGAGAGAGAGAGAAAA
>JAGFMF010011578.1:1765124-1776452 GCA_019455555.1 Galemys pyrenaicus | reverse complement strand
TCCCCTCCCTGGCCGGCAGCAGGGATCGAACTGGTGCTGCAGTGGCTGCGGTTTGCTTCATAGTGTGTTGCTTAACCCACTGCGCCACCGGGGAGGCCCTCTATATTAAATTTTAAGAGTCCTGGGGCCTCCCTGGTGGCACAAGGGGTTAAGTACCACACTATGAGGCATCCACAGTCACTGCAGCACAAGTTCCATCCCTGGCCAGGGAGGCGACCCACATGGCATGGCAGACCTCTCCTGCCTCACCTGCTGCTCCCCTCAGCGTGTGTTTCAATTAGTCTCACTGTTCTGTTCCCCACTCTCTGGTGAATCCTCTCACCCCCCACACCTCTGGCCTGTACCCTAGTTGTTGTATGCATATAAGGGAACCAAATGAGGATCAAGGAAAGGAATAAGAACAATATTAATAATAACAATAACAGCAATAAAGACACAGAATCCAAAAATGAGGAGTCAAGGACAGACTGGGGACACCTGGTGGGGAGGGGAGGGGGAGGGTTGAAGGAAAATGGGAGCACAAGGGACTGAGGTGATGGTGCACTGGTGAGATGGTGATGGGGAATACATGGGGATTACAATTAATGGCAAGTATATGTAAATTTTAAAATATTTTAATAAAAAAATGAAAAAAAATAAAATAAAAAAAATAAAAACATATCATAAACCTAAAAAAAAAAAAAAAGGAATCCTAAGGAAGACAGAGAACATTTCCTTCCTCTGCCTTCTGAAGTACTTGGTAATTCCAATTCTTAAGTTGTTCCTAGATTCTGTAAAGTAAACTGTCTTGTTTATGACTACAAGCACTTAAATAAGAATGAATGAATATTAGGAACTCTATTAATATAATTTAACATATTAAGTCAATGAGAAAAACTAAGATTGTCTAAATAGATGCTAAAAGATACTTGATAAAATTAATGGTTACTTTACCTTCAAATCTCTTTATTTAGTAAGCTAGAAATAAAAGATAAAACTCACTCCTAGGTGGGCTTTTATTTACAGTATTTGTCTTGGTAGGTCCTTACCTCATCCTGAGTCTTGACTGAATTTCGTATTATAGAAAATCCTCCAATATTTTTCTAGCATAAAGATGATGATCAACTCCAGTTTGTAGTATAGCTATCAATTCTCTTCTCCCTCAGTCCCTCCATCTTCCCCTCCACCTCTTCCTTTCCCCTTTTCTTTTCTGCCTTCCACTTCCTTCATCCCCTCTCTCCCCTCCTTTTTTAAATGTCTCTTTGGATATTTCAGTAGGAATTCTGAAAAAGATGCAGTCACTCAAATTCATATTCTTGCACTGGAAGTTCTAGGCCAAAATTTTAACTAAATATGAAATTGAGTTCATATACTGGTCCAACCACTTACTAGTCATGTGATGTTTACTTTTTTTTTAAAAGATTTTATTTATGCATACAAGAACTGGTGTACAGGCCAGAGGTGGGGGGGGGAATGAGAGGATCCACCAGTGACATAGTGGGGAACAGAACAGGTAGATTTACTGGAATATACTGCTGAGGGGAGCAGCGGGTGAGACAGGAGAGGTCTGCTGCACCATGTGGGTCAGCTCCCTGACCAGGGATAGATCTCAGGCTATAGTGGTGATAGCGCTGAGACTTAACCCCTAGGCCACTAGGAAGGCCCTCAGCTCAGTTTCTTCATCCATAAAAATGGGCACAATAGGGGGCCTCCCTGGTGGCACAGTGGGTTAAGCAATGCACTATGAAGCAAACCACAGCCACTGTAGCACAGTTCGATCCCTGCCGCTGGCCAGGTTGGTGACTCACATGGCACAGCAGATCTCTCCTGTCTCGCCCGCTGCTCCCCTCAGCAGTGTGTTTCAGTCAGTCTGCCTGTTCTGTTCCCCACTCTGTCTCTAGTGAATCCTCTCACCTCCCTGGACTCTGGCCTGTACCCAGCTCTTGTATGCATAAATAAATAAAATCTTTAAAAAAAATTTTAAAAAAGTGTTTCACTTCTAGGGACAAATTTGTATTCCCTACATAGTCCTTAGCTACTGAGCTCACAATGGATAACTCATTATCATTTACTCAACCCATACTATGTACTAAGCACTTTTCTGGGTGTTGAGTTACCTACAGTAAAGCACCAAACAAAAGGGGAAGATAACCAAAAAGGTTCCAAAGACAGATTTTTGTTTGTTTGTTTGTTTTATGAAGATGCACATCTCATGACAATAAAAACACGGCTTTGTGGAAATATGCCACTTTGGACAAGTATTGTTGGCAGAAAACAGGGGCAAGACTGTCAGTAAGAAAAACATATCCATACATAATGAGTTTCAATTCAGAACAGCTTCTAAGCAACAATTATAGTAATAAAGTGTTGCAATGGAATTTATGATGCAAGGAGTCATGTACCAAGAAGGATGTTTTGAAGAGTGTTAAAATCTTACTTGTGCAGTTACCTAACAATTTGCAAGCAGAAGTCTTAAGAAATAATCCCACAAGAGTCAAACTTCTTGTCATTATTGTCTCTTATTCTATTTTTGTTGTAGGTTATGTGGCTATGATGGAGAAAATATTGATTGCTATACTTGTTGCCTTTCCTTTCTGCCTCAAATGCTCTTCCCCACCATGGGGGGTTCCTTCACCAAATTTGGTTGTTGTAAGGGAATACACTGCAGTTCTTAAAGCAACAAGAACTTTTGAAAATACACTATTAGACATTAAATAATAAAATATATGCACACCCTAAAACTTGATGACTATTTTAGGATTAAGAGATTTTAATCCTTAAAGGTCAAGCCCAGAAGGTCTCATTTATCCTGACACTGAGATACAACTGACCAATAAAGGAATTTAATAGCTTAAGGACACCCAACTGAGAAAACTGTCTCTGCAGTCCTTAATCCCAAATTGCACATTTAAAAATCATGATTTCAATATGTAATGTTATATGCACATGGCAAGTAAGATTCAGAAATGTCTGAAATGTCAGAGTACTTCAGTTTTCCTTCGATCCCTGACCCTCTCTCCTCCACCTCCTAGATCTCTGCAACCCTAATTCCAATAGTAATCACTGTGGCAGTTTCTTTAGTATTTTTCAGAATAACTCTGAAAAACATAAGCATTACATGTGTATCTTTTTTCTCTAAAATATACTGTGGAAGCACACTGCACCTATTTTTCTGTTGTTGCCTTTTAAACTTAATATTTTGTTTCATTATTTTTAAAGTTTTTAACTGCAGCAGAATAACATAAAATTATCTTAACCATTTTCAAGTGTATAGTTCATTAATGTTAAGTATAATCACATTGTTGTTCAACCAATTTCCAAAACTTTTTTATCTTATAAAGCTAAAATTCTATGTCCATGATGAAACTCATTTCCTCACCCACACCCCCTGGCAACCACCATTCTACTTTCTCTTTCTGGGTTTGGCTTTTCTAGATACTTTGTATAAGTGGAATCATACAATATCTGACTTTTAAGGTTGAGGGGATTAGGATGAGGACTGTTTGGGTGGGGGGGACATTATTCTACCTTCCATAGTATCTATTTTTTCAAAGTTTTACTCAGGAAAACAACTGTTTTTTAGAAATCAATATTCATATTAGGATATCGGGAACTACAAAAGTAACTACAGTTATATATCTATACCTATATACTGAACAATAAATATTCAACAGATAAGTGATTTACCATCAGTTGTACTATTTTACTTTGTTACCAGAAACAATAAAAAATTGAAGATGAGCTATAATCTTTGTGTAAAGTATAGTTAAGATATCAACAGTCATTGGTACTCTAAACACATGTTTGTCCTTTAACAGTTATAGTAGCAACAGCTCTGACTGGAAAATTGTTACATGAGACACTGCCTTCCTTGGGTTCCAACTCAACATGGAGGCTTTAAGCCAAAGAAGCATCATTATTTCTCATTTCTCAGAACTCTTAGCAAGTCTGCCTATTTATGGCTGAGGCAGTCAAGGTATTCATGCTACTGTACTGAAATTGTCGGAGGCCAGCCCTCATGCCTCCTGTGGCTGCAGTGGAGCTTTCCTGGCTCTTCCCTGGTGCAAGCCACTGGGAGAGGGGCCCAGGGTGCACCCATATCCCCCTGGCTCAGCATGAAGTCTGCATGCTTCAGTGCCACACTCCAGCTACTGGGACAAGCATCTTGACTCCACTGAGTCCCCTGCCTGCATGCCCAGTAGAAGATGGCCAAGCCAGGACATGCAGGTCTTCACACTTCAGCTGGGGTCTCACTTTTGAACATTACACCAGAATTGGAAACAGACCAATCAGGTTTGAGTTCCCAATAAACCAATCAGATCTGAGCTCTGACTAGGACCATTCAAGGTTTTGAGGCAAATTAGGAATTGTAAGCGGATCAATTGGATTCAAGTTCAACCAGGACCAATCAAGTCTTAGAAACAAAGTTGGAATTGTAAACAGTCCAATCAGGCATGTAAAGGCAGGTATCCTGAAGGGGATATAAGCCAAGATTTCAGAGGGCTTTAGAGAGATTCATCTGGACTGAGACCTTCGAGGCCTCTGCAGACCTTCATAGCTCCAGAGACTTTTGAGACCTCTGTATCTCATCTCTGCTTCAAACTGTAGCCGGAGTGCTGCTCTTCCCTCCAGCCCTGCCTGCAACATTGCCCAATGACTAGTACCACTGGCCCGTGTCTTTGAAAGAGCTTACACTGCTGCCTGATTCCCTGGCACCACCTCTGAAAAAGTTGTCTGTGGCTGGCATCTCTAAGAGCTGTAGCAGTGGTACCTGGTCCTGGGGCACTGCTGCTTCCTGACTGGTGGTGACCAGCACTGCTGACCAGTGCCTGCCATTTCTCACAGTTGTCCACTGCTTTTGATCCTCTGGCACCACTTTTTGGTATTGTTGCCTCTGGTACTGCCCTGTCTGGGCTCTGGGTAGGTGCTGCTGGAAAGGTGCCACCTCAGCAGTACCACCTGTGATCACCTCCAGTTGCCACCATGAACTGGATCCTGGTCCACCACTTCTCAGTTTGCCACCAGCTCCAGGCTCTCATCAAAGGGACAATGCCACTTGTACAAGCAGTTTTTGGAGTACTGGACTTTGCAGACATTATCTAGGGTAGGATGGTTGGTTGTTTGTGGCCTTGGGAACCCTTTCCTTTTCCCTAATTTCCCTTTTATTAATAAACCTCGTTGTTGTTACACCCAAGCCCAAGTTGTGTCTTGCAGTTCTAAGCATATTGGTGAGGACCCATGAACCATGACGTCCCCTAGGCTTTACATGGTTTCAAAATTAACCCATTTCTCTATAAAGGATCTCCACTCTTTGCAAATAATACACAGTTCTGTTATGGTAAGCACAGCATCACAGGCTTGTTTCTCCACTCACTATTCCTTTCAGAAGAAATACAACCTCGTAATCCAAATCTTACCCATTTAAGCATCAATCAAATTCCAAAATTTCAGGAAGCTTCAAAATAATGATTTTAGTCTCACTGATTTTATTCCCCTCTAGCCTTCATGACCTTGACAAAGATTGGCAAGATACAGGCTGTGGTCCAAATGTGGCCGACAGCCTATTTTTAAATGTCTACCAAGCTAAGAATGGTTTTCACATTTTAAATGTATTTTTAAAAAAGGCAAAGAATATGCAACAGGGATCTTATGTGGCCAGCAAAGTCTCAAATGTTTACTTTCAGGCTTTTATCAGTAAAAGTTTGCTAACTCCTAACTAAAAGTTTACAATTCAGCCTAATGATAAACTACCTAGAACTATTTATTAGTCTTTGCATAGCTCATAGTCTGTGGTAGATTCTCTTTGTTGTCTACCAACAGTCATTTCTCACCTCTCCCACCTACCAGTTCCCACAATGAAACTGAACATGACAAACACCTGCCTTTTCAGAATCTCTGGAGTCCAGCATTCAGATATCCTAATCCTGATCTACAAGAATGGAGGGCATGTCTGGGATGGGCTTGTGGGGATGGTTTTCCACCTTGATAAAGGAGAACTGGGGGCTACCGGGTTGCCCTTGTTCTGCCTTTCAATGCAGTGGTGCAAGATATGATGTTTATAGCTATGATAACCATCTTGTGATCTTCAAATCTGAGTCCCAAGGACAAAAGGTAAAACGTTAACAGTGGCATAGCAGAAAAGATAGAAAGAACTTTGATAATTACAGTGAGTTACTACCTTGTTTCTGGGACTATGTTAAAAATGTCACAGTTTACCCACTTTTAATATGGTATTTTGACACTTTCAATTGGAAGGGCTAACTCCCTATGTACTTGGAGAATAGCTTCACATCTTCAACATCTACATTTTTATGGCAACCACAGGGTTACAAATGTCAGGATGCAATTATTTTATAAGTAACAATTTTGGGTAAAACTTACAGTTTGAAAGACCCTTGAGGGTACAAAAGCAAATAAGGAGGTCAGTTTCTATGAAAATAACTTAATGGACAGCTATCATAATCAGAGCATTTCATACATGGTATATCAATTAATACTAAAATCCACTTTTGGTGAGGCTCTGCTATTAACAATTTAGCTACTTATTTCTCTTCTGTGTAGTTAAAAAAATCAATTCCGTCAACTTCAAGAGGTGACAGCAGGCTAGAAAGACAAGAGGTACTAAAAAAATTAATCCCACATGTGCTGAAAGCATACAATTCATGTTGACCTCCATTTATTCGATAAACCATGCTGCATATTACCTTTAATATCTTTAAAATATTAGAATTAGAATCCCTATTTACTTCTTCTGACCTGAAGTATGAGATCTACTTCTGGTCGAAACACCAGTCATCCCAAATTCCCACCACATAAAATCTTTCAAATTTTTTTTTTGCATAGTTAAGATTTGTAACCTGAACTATGAAAGACAGTAGGGTTTTAGACATGCCAGTGTGTGTAATATGACCACTGTATGCCTCTGCAAAGTGTGTACAGAGGTGAAGTTCTGGTATTCCTTTGTGGAATGCAGGTTTGAAGAGGAAAGAAAAGGCTATTTTAGAGAAACTAGGGGAATTCAGAAAACAAGAGGAATATGGAGATAAGAAGACCTTCAGTAAGAAAGGAGAGAAAGTCTCCCTTGGACATTTGTTTGAGGAAAAAAAGACAAGTGTAGAAAGATTGTTGATATTGAAATAGAATCCTGAGACATTACCAAATTCCAGATTATTGTGAACACAATTTTTACTTAGAACCAAGGATTAGACCTATTTCCCAATAAGAACTCAATTTCTTCCTCAATAAATAATATAACTGAAAGATTTAAGTTCTAGTATTGGAGTAGGATTTTAGGTTGATTAGCAAGGAAGTCTAGAAATAACTAAAATTAAGAACTAATGACAAGCTGAAATGGGAAAAAGTGATAGATGATTACATAGTTGTAATTAATGACTTATGACATTCTGACTATAGATATCTTTCTCACATTGCAGACAGGTCATTTTAGCATTCTAATAATTAAAGGACTATGATGAGAAAATCTGCCCAGACGTTAAAAAAAGGTTGTCCTATGCTCTGGACAGAGTTAACACCAACTGCTAAAATGATCTGAAGGGAATATCAATTGAATATCTCTCCCGAGCTCTCCTTCCCTAATCCAAACTCTTGACATGTGCTAAAGTTTCATATTCAGTTTTGAATGTGATACTTGCAGGGTTTATCCTTCAAGATCCTTGAATTCATGTAACTGCTTAAAGATGAGAGAAGTCCAACTACAGAATCTGGTCAAATGCTACCTTTTCTCCTCAGCCATCCACATTTCAAGTGCTGACACCATAATGATATTTCCAAGCTCCTTGGGGGAAAATACTCTCTCATGAAGATAGTGAAAGAGGGTCAGAGAGGGCTCTGAGATCAGAGAGCCACCAAAAAGCCCCCAAAGGCCTAAAGGCCACAAACCAGAACCAAGGTCTATAGCAATACAACATCCACACAATAGGGGCCTGTGGGCTATAGGCTAACAGAGGACAGTGCCGGATAAGAAGACAGGTCACTGTCTGAATTCTCACCCGTGTGTGCAATTGCAAGAGACTACAGGCTATAGGAACAACAACCATGGGGTTTATTACACAACCAGGGGGAATAAAGAGCTTACTATATCCACAAGTGGCTGACTATCTCACCCAGATAGCATCAGTGATGGTTGCCACTGGTTACCAGCAATGCTGGACAGCACTGGCCAGTAGTGATGATCACTACTCGTCCCTCAGAGATGGTGTCAGAGACACCTAGTGCTAACAGCATTTTGTGAGTTTTTGGGTTATACCAACAACAAACAGCTCTTTGAGACACCAAGCCCAGGGCCTTTGGTGCTCCTTTCAGGCAATGTCGGAGACAGGACCGAGGCCCAGGGTGATATCATAAGTACCATTGTGGTTAAAAAAAACTCCCAAAAGCTGAAGTAGTCTAGGGGTTCCAGTGACAAAGGAGTGCGACCTCTAACCAAGAATGCTGGCAGCCCAAGGTCCAATCTCTGACAGAGGTCTTGGGCTTCTCTTCCCTCCTCAGAGGTCGACTGCTGGATGCTTCTTTATTCTTCCTTCAGAGGCTAAGAACAGAGTTCCCCCTTCCTTCATATTCTCTTGCAGGCTGGAACTGTCTTCTCTTCTTTGGGGGCTCTTGTCCTCTTCTCTTCTTCGGGGGGCTCTCTGTCTCCCTCTGGCCCTGGATTATATCCTCTTTCAGGATGCCCCACCCATGAGTATGATTGGACCGTTTTTCAATCTTGTGGCTGATAGTACTGTTCAGCACCAATCAGCTCATAGTTTGCACCTAATTGGTCCATTCCATGATCCAGGAAGTTAAGGGCCTCTGAGAAGCAACTGCCACAACTCCCTTGTGGGGCAGCAGCAAGATGAGGGAACACCACTGCTCCTGACAGCTCCCACCACTGAGGTGGCTGGATTCTGGTAACAATTGAAGAATAGATGATCACATAAAATTCAGTTTCCACCAGAGAATTCTGAGAAGTGTACTTATCAAATACTGGCCATGAACCCATAGAGTCCTGCTACCCTCAACGGGGAGGAAAACAGTCCCTCTCATCTAGTACCATGGAAAATAACATAGTATGGAGTGCTAACAGCATCTCAAGGCTGACTACAAGTTAAGCAATGTCAGGAAATGAGCAAAGATATGAGAGTGGGTGTCTTTCAAGAAATTCTAGACACAAAATAGCAATACCCCAGAGGCAGAGGACAGAGGAGCAAGAGAATCTGGAGGGAAGAACCCATCAAAGAAAGGGGCATTTCTTTACATTTGTTTTCTAATTTAGGGAAAGGATTTTAGAGAATTCAGAAATTGCTTCAAGGGACAGTGATTCCAGAAGGATGGTCAATACCAAGGGATCATATCTCATAAACTACAATTGGGTGACATCCTAAGAACCACTATGGTAAAGAACTCCCAAAAGCTAAAGTAGTCTAGGGGCTCCAGTGACAAAAGAGTGCTTCCTAAAACCAAGAATTCTGGCAGCCCAAAATTCAAGCTTTAAAGAGGAGCTTGTTAGTGAGTCAAAGCTCAAATCTGAGGTAGGTTTCCAATATCAACCACAAGACTATACTCTTGAAGTGTTTCTTGACTTAGGTTGACTGTAAAGTCTCACAGTCCCATTTTTAGATTGTTTCCATTGGTACCATGGCAGATTTCCAAGTTCTATATGTCCCTATGGAGGCAAAAGGGAAACCATCATGGGTCTTTCCGCTTTACCCTAAAGGGAAGATCCAGGACAAAGATTTAATTACAACTGACTAGAGATACAAGAGTAGATACTCCAAAGAGGAGAGCATCAAGGAGGGATACAGGATCAGGGAGCTCACAGCCACCTGCTCAAGCCAGGTAACCTTGTCTTACAACAAGATCCTCTGATTACTGCCGCAGAAAGGAGTTTCTTTGAGAAGAAACTTTCAGAAAAGGATGAGTTGCTTTTAACAGCAGCTTTTTCTCAAGAACAGACGCAAAGTGGAAGAAGGTTCCCTACAGAAATCATCTGCAGAGCCCAGGCCCAGCTAAAACCAGGTTCTTTCAATGAGCAACAGGAATAAATACTAAAGGTGAGGTGTTTGGAATAGTCATTGTCTTGATCATAGACAAAAACCTTGAGTTTAGGAATTGACTCATGTGTGGAATTTTGGTTAGTACCAGGAATCACTCCAGGAACAAACAGAACCTCTGTTTAGACCAAACAGAACCTGAGCAAAGCAAAGTGACAAATGCCACATCCTACTACGTTAACATCCTCTGCAAAGGATGGTTTCTGTTTTTCATAAGCAAGGAAATTCTTTCCAAATGTTTTTAACTGGGGAGCAAAACACTATGAAGCCTCTGACTTGGGAGTTGTCCTGAGACCATTTTGTTATTCTCACTATTTGCACTGTCTGGATGGAGACTATTGTTATAAGAACATTGGTGTTCCTGATGACTGAACTACGTGCATCTTAGATAATAATTGCTTAAAACATAATTTGCTATTATTCTTTTGCTACACAAAATAATCCATTAGAAAGGGGAGCTATTAGAATTTATTCCATTAGAAAGAGGAGATATAATAGAACCCTACAACCTCCGGAAATACTATATATGGACCATATTTTCTGTAAGTCCTCAGATTAAAGTTATTAGCACATATGGATTTGTCAAAGGAAGTGGTTAGAGAGATTCAAAGAAAAAAAATCACCCTATTATAGTAGTTACATGCCCACTGGAAACTAAAAGACCTCCACTACCAGAAACCCAACTCATAAGTCTGATTTGAATAGAAATCAGACTAAACCATGTTACAGAATAAAAATCTCCTCCAATTAAAATTCTCTAATTTAAAATTTCTGAAGCAATGACCTTCTTTCTCTAATCTTCAGATAACTACAAACTGAGATAAACAGATCCCTGTTGTGTTTCAAATTCTGTATCATCTGCTTTAAAAGGAGAGGGAACATATTTTGACAAAAAGGTCACTTGTGGTTAGGTCTCATAAAAGTCCCTTTCAAGGATTATTCATAATTTATATCTAGACAAGTAATACCACTCAGTATACTCAATTCTAACCAGTCAAATGAAGAAAGATACTTTTAAACATCTTACTGAAACAGTTTTTCAGATTACTATGTTATGTTTTAGCATTCCAGTTTGATGAATTTCCTTAACTAGTTATTTCCACTTCTTTTTTTTTTTTTATTTTTATTTTTATTTATTTTTTCATGTTGTTTTTTTTTGTTTTTGTTTTTTTCTTTTTTTTCTTTTATTAAAATATTCTAAAATTTACATATACTTGCCATTAATTGTAATCCTCATGTATTCCCCATCACCATCTCACCAGTGCACCATCACCTCAGTCCCTCGTGTTCCCATCCT
>JAGFMF010011578.1:1703425-1752481 GCA_019455555.1 Galemys pyrenaicus | reverse complement strand
AAAACTAGACACATTCATAGGAACATGGATGGAGCTGGAAGGGATGATGCTCAGCGAAGTAAGTCAGAAGGCAAAAGAAAAATACCAGATGGTTCCTCCACTAGGAGGAATATAAAGCAACCAAATAAAGATCAAGGAAAAGAATAAGAACAATAATAATAATATAATAACACAACAAAAATGAAAAGACAAGGAAAAATTGGGGATACTTGGTGGGGAGAGGGGAAGGGGAGGGTGTCGGGAAAATGGGAGCACAGGGGACTGAGGTGATAGTGCACTGGTGATATGGTGATGGGGAATACACGGGGATTACAATCGATGTCAAATATATATAAACAAAGGAAATATATATATAATAAAAAAATTTTTAAAAGGCAAAAAAAATATAGCATAAAAAACACACCAAATGTTTAAAACCACTCAAAATTCTACCATCCAGAGATTCAGTTTTTATGTAGCAACATCTAGATATACACACAAATGTATATATTAAGCAAAAATGCTTTTAAATTTATACAAATGATTACAAGAGTACTTTTTTAAAAAAAGATTTATTTATTTATGCATACAAGAACTGGGGTACAGGCCAGAGGTGTGGGGGGATGAGAGGATTCACCAGAGACAGAGTAGGGAGTAGAACAGGTATACTGACCAAAACACACTGCTGAGGAGAGCAACAGGAGAGGTTTGCTGCACCATGTGGGTCCCTCCCTGGCCGGAGGCAGGGATCGAACTCATGGTACAGTGGCTGTGGTTTGCTTTAGAGTGCATTGCTTAACCCATTGTGCCACCGGGGAGGCCCTATAAAAGTACTTTGTGCTTTATAAATATCCAGCTACACTAACAATCCTAAAGTTCCTTTAGAACCCCCAATTTCAGTTTTTTTCTGAGGTGAAAGCATCTATTAGCTAGATTTTTAGATGTGGGTAAGTATGTTTAAGAAACTACAGAAATAATCCTTTATTTTGCAAGAATAGTATTATATGTTCTGTACATTGCTCTCCTTCATTATGTTATTTGCAAGATATTTCCATAGTACATATTAGGTTTGTTCCATTCTTAAGCAATACACAGTATCTCAGAGTTACTCAAACAGTTCCCATTAATGGATATTTAGATAGACTTTTGACTTTCTTTTGCTTGTTTTGCTTTTACAAACAATGCTACAAAGACTATTCTTGCAGCATATTATTGTATTACATGTAAGAGTGTTTCCTAAGGTAGATACCACAAAAAGGAGCTGCTGAGTCATAGGTACAGGCAATAATCATTCTTGCAGCACATGCTTATGTTACATATAAGAATGTTTTCCTAGGTTAGTACTGAATCATAAGGTACAGGCATTTTAAATTTTAACAGAGTGCCAACCTGCTCTCCAAAGTGGCTGTACCAATTTATATGTTCACAGTTTATGACAATACTTCTTTCTCAATCCCCTCATCATAGCTGATACTATCACCTTAAGTATTTCCCCTAACTCAATGGGTAAAAACTTATTTTTAAATTTCCCTTATGGCTAATGGAGTTTAACCTATTTTCTTAAGGATTATTTTTATTCCTTCTACAAATTTATTTTTCCTAGAAGTTTTCTTTATTATTTGTTCTGTATATATCATATATATATACAGAACATATATACCTATCATATATATCTACAGAACAAACACTTCTCAGTTATTGCTTGTCTTCTAATGTAGTTATGGGACATATAAAAATTGGCATTTTGACAAAGTAAAATTTATTCATATTTTAGGAATTTTGTGATTTATGGCTTAAAATCTTTCCTACCTCAAAGTCACAGACATACTTTACTATATTTTTCTTCAAATAACTTCCTATATTTAGAAAATGTTTAACCTATATCCATCTGGGATTTATTTTTGAGGTCGGTCTGATGTGAGGCTCTTTTTTCTTTTTTTACTTTTAACTTTTTTCCACATAGAAAGCTAATTATCAACTCTAGTCTTACTATCCTCATTGATCTGAAACATCATTTCTATTACAATATGGATTACAATACATGCATATGGATTTACTACACATACACATAGATCTGTATCTGTTTCATTAATCTATTCTGCTTTAGTAATGATTTACAATATATTTTGATATCTGTTAGCGCACATCTTCCCTTCTCTTATTAAAAATTATCTTGCTATTCTTGAGCATTTTCTGTCCTACATGAATTTTACAATCATCAAGTTCCAAGAGAAAGCCTGCTGGGATTCCAACTGGTAATGCAATGAAGTTATAAATGACTTTGTGTAGAAATGGCATAATTTCAATATTATGTTTATTCTTTAAGGAACATACAGATACCTTCTTTTATTTGAGTTTCATTTCTATGAAACAATAGTTTCATCTTGGTCTTACAGACTTCCTATCAAAGTGCTGCTATGTAGAGTTCTAGCTACTATTATCATTAAGAGTTTACTGGTTATAGCAAAATGAAAAACAAACAGTAAGCATATACTAAAACTGTTAATTTCCAGGACAAAACTAAATAGGGATTCTAAATAATCCTTCAACCTCTCTCTCCCCCGACATCTTCCTTCTTAGTCCTACTCATGTACCAAAAGGTCCATTTTAAAGAAATATTTTAAAATGAAGTTTTTTTTTAAACCTAATTTTAGTCAGTAATGTATTAACTCATTAGAGAATATATTTAAAGCTTGAATAGTCTCTAGGCAGAGCTTTAATAAAACAGTAAGAGTATCTAAAAATACATTACCGAGACATAGCATGTAAATCATACTTCCTGTTCAGGGACTTAAGTTTCTACTACATGGATCCAGAGGTCAGTTAACAGAATTATCTCTCAGTCTGTTCTGCATGCCTGCCAATAATCACCATAAAATCCAAGGAACAAAATCCAATTATAGTACTGCTTCAACTTAATTCCATGGTTCCAAAGACACTTTACCAAGAGTATACAGTATCTTTGAATGTTAAAGCTGGACAGGCCTTGAAATTCAACTCTCTACTTTTCAGATGAGAAAACCCGTGCCAGACAGATGACGACATTGGCTAAAGTCACAGAGTAAAATGTAGCAACCGTATGAATAGCCTTCTTATCAGGTCAATTTTATTTTTTCCACATCACACATCATGCAACTTGAGTTACTTTGGGGCACCTGTTTTACTAAATATCCCTGTGTACATTTTGGTTACAACTAATGTAATAAGTGGCATGAGTAATTAATTAAAAGCAAGGTATTATAAGATACAATTTAATAAAATAAGTCCTGGAGCATACATAGAGATTTCACTTCTCACTTTCTGTATATTTGGTATATTACCATTATTGAATTGTTTAATGAGAATTAATAGAGGATAAGGTTGAAAAAAAAGGTAGGAAAAATCCCAGATAGTTCAGATACATATATTTCCTAGTACCTAGTAAAAATGACATATAAAATTTAAGACTGAAGTTTAAGACTAGAAGGCTAAAGCAAACCAATCTTTGGAATGAGCTTTTAAGACAATGACTTGAAGTCAGACTGCCTGGATCCTAACTTGTTTTATCTCAATTTCCTCATGTATAAAATAGAGATAATAATAATAATAATAATAATATATACACTCAGGAGGTTGTTTTAAGGACTGAATCATATGGTATCTGTAAAGAGCTCAGAACAATGCTCAGAAGACAATAAATGCTCAGTAGATGTTGATTATTCTTAGTTATTTCTCTTTGGAGAGAAGATATTTTCTGATCATTATAGCATAGGGAATAGACCTATTTTAAAATGCAATAGATGGAGCTTAGGATATGCTACTAGTAAATTATAATTTTAGGAAAAAAGGAAGTATTTCTAACTTTGCAATATAATGGGAAGAGTTGAATTCCTTGTCACTTAAAAAAATGAAAGTGACCTTATAAAATATAGAATAGCTTTTATGGGCAAGTATATGTTAAGATAATGAAAGAAACTATGCTTTGACAAAGATTACACTGGATATCCCACCATAGCAACTGACAGGTATCAGCAAGAAAAAGCCTGAAACCATGAAGTTCAACAGTGGGGAGTCTTCATGGCCCTATGCAAAGGTTGGAAGGAGCTTTGAAGAGAATCAGGTATTAAGAGTTCTTTTACTGTCAAAAGTTGATAGGAAAGAACTGCAGCTTTACATGAGACTTAGTTCTATATATCTCCACCCAGTTGCTCAAATGTGGAAAAGTGAAGCCATTTCCAAAACCATTCTTTTTCAATTATTATCTTTCCCTGTACTTACCAATTTAGTAATTTACATACACATGACTTCCCTCCAGTGCTTTTTCAGATGGTTATCCATCTAAAGAGCAATTCTGATGAAATCACTCCCCTGCTTAAAATAATAAAAAAGTTTTTCACTTCTCACCTTTCAGGATAAAATTCAACCTCTTACCATATCATATATCATATAAGGCCCCTCATAATTTGGTCTCTTAAATTTCTCCTTCCTCCATATACCATCCTGCCATATACTGTCCACTCCAGTCAAATTATGTGTATTTCCATAAGTGGTGATATGGTCATATCTTGGCACATTCTAGTCTTTTGTTCATAAAGTCTACTCAATCCATTCACTTTATTGCTGTTTAATTCCAAGTGGTGTTTTTTATGAGTTTAATTATATTATTCCTACCCCTTAAATTTCCTCTGTAACAATTATAAGTCATAACCTATAAATTTAAATATTCATTCTCAATCTATTTAATCCTATAATATAAGGAATTCATCCAGTATGTTTGGGTAAAATTATCAATCCCAGAATTGTCTTATTTTAGTCATGAGGAATTCTATAATTAAATGAGATCAACATTCCTTCATAGACATATCTATTGCATATTTATTGCATTCTGGACACTAAAGGTGTTACAAAATGAGTAAGAAAAATTTCTGACCTCTGTCAAATAGGGGAAGCTGACACTTAAAGAAATAACTCAAAATAATGCTATATAGATATAGATATGATAAAATTTCTATGAGAAAACAGACAATTAACAATTAACAGAAAATTAACGTATGTGAGGTGGTTTCAAAAGAATATAACGGGAACAAATTCCAAATTATTTGGAAATTTAATGAAATTAAATCTTTTACTTAATGTTAGATTGGTTAATAAAACTCACCTATAAATATCAAGACAAATTCCAGTTCCTAAATTTCATTCTTCAGGTGTTAAGTTTTTGTATTTATCTGTTGCAAAGCCTGACAGGATACAGGATGTGGGTAGACTTTTAAGTAGATTCTAAGCAGTCAAAAAGGTGAACATATGAGTTTTCACAAAAATAGTATATATTTTGGAGAACCTAAGCATGTCATTTCAGAGGAATTCTTTGACTTCTGATTAAAAAGAAATGGTTCTTCACCTAGACTGCTTCATAAGAGAACTGAATTGAACTTTAATCTCAGTATGTTAGGGGTCTCTTTTTTTAAAAGCAGCTTGGCTTTTTCCTTAATTAACACAGAAAAAATGGCAAGAATGACAGGCTACTTTCTGAGAAATATGACACATGAAATTAAAAAGATTAATTAAAAAATCACATTTACTACGATGTATGTTCTCTTTTTTTGCACAGTTACAAAATGAGATGACAAAATCATGTAGTTGCATGAAAGCAGCCTTTGTTATGAGTGTGTTACAACCACTTAAAAAGCAACTCCCATCAAGGTTCACCTTAGGACTGTTTTCTAGAATCTCTTATCCTGTATTTGTCCCCATTTATATATGTAGGGTGGCCATTCCATCCCCATTTGCATATCCTAGTTAACTCTTGTTGTATAGCAAAATGATTTGTACCCCTTTCATTCTCATTATTATCCTGGCTTGGATAATAAATTATTAGGTCACCATATCACCACTTCCTGTACCCCTAAAAATAATTTCACTAATTTTTCTTTCTCCCCTTAAGGGTCCCCCCATCATTGAATATCTTTAGTATCTATGGGGTGAGGGGGGGATTCTAATTTTAACTACTCTGTCTTTGAGATAGATAGCTCAAATTATTTTTTAGTTTTACTGCCTCTTTCTCTCTCTCTTCCCTCATATTTGTTATGAAAGGAGATTCTTATCTTCCTTAACCTAGAAATAAGGGGGGGAAAGTAAGTGATAGAGGCATCTAGGAGAGGTAGGAAACAATGTACAAATCTAAGTTAAATTTAAATGCTGAATACTGTTTTGGATAATATATCTCAAGGTAAAAATAAAGAATTTTAGTTAAGTCAGTAAAATAATAAACTAACGAGACTTCATTTTTAACCAACATAACAGAATGTATATTTTTAAATGAATGTTCTTTTCAATAGTCATTTATGATATCCCACTACTACAAACATCTTTGGAATATATCTGCTTGGAAACTATGTTTAAACTAATTTATGATTCATAAAAATTTATCTCATTAACTTGTAGATGAGACTATTTTTCTTTTCTTTCTTTTGCTAAAATGATTAATTTTTTGAATAAGGCTCCATGACTTGGAGCCCCCCTTCTCTATTCTCAATCTCCCTGCCAGGCCATTAGCCTTTTAATGTACTATCTGTCCTCCAGGATTACACACCATTATTCCCACAGCTTGGAGAGCATAACTGATTACCTTAAAAATTTTTGTATTCCTAGGACCTAAAATATAAATGTCCCTTTCAACTAAAATTTTTGGATCAGTTAATTAATGCTCGGCAGATGTGGATCCAGATTATTGTTTACTGTTTCCAAAATTAACCTTCAAAGGGGTATTTGCTACCCTTTAAAAGAACTAGAAGCAATGACAAAAAAGAAACTCCAAAGATGCTAAGAAAATGTTACATTAATTGCATAAGTACACTGCCCACTTCCCTTAGGGAACAGGCAAGTCTTTGGGATATATAAATTCTATTAGTTTTATTACCCTATATACTGGTACTTCTTAAATAACTGAAATCTTTCAAATAACTAAAACAAACAAACAAACAACCCTGAAGTTCAGATTTGGCTCTTTTCAACATCTGGTCTTAAACATAATGTTTAATGGTCTTAAACATTTTAGAAACTCTCTAGTTCTTTTGAAGATAAGACTACCAATCAATAAGAGTCAGCCATGCTAAAATCATGCTAAAACAACCATGCTACTAAAACCTTAATCATGTTCCAATTCTTTTCCTAAGTTTTAAAAATTTCTCCAAACCTTTCTTAGGTTTAGGATCTTTATTATAAAAAAGGCCCGGATTTAAATTTCAATATAGTTTATTTCATAGGAAATTATAAATGTCTCTAAATCTTGGTAACTGAGAAAATAAATTTCTACATATCTTTCTAATTTTCCTTATCTGTACTCCTTTTACTAGCAAATAGTATTTCCAGATATGGCAGTATCTGTACACACAGTTATAAAGATACCAAAATCAAGTTCCCACTAGACCTAGTTCCATAGCCACAGTAAAAAAGAAAAAGAACACCATAAAACACTCAGTAGCTGAATTTAATTAACTTTAAATGAATAAATCATCCAATCATAAATGAATGAGTCTCAAGGAGTAAAAGGAGAAAAATAATCACAGAAAAGAGACTGCTAATCTATTTTAAGTTTTAAAAGTAGGGGCCTCCCTGCTGGCACAGGGGTTAAAGTCTCAAGTTAAAGCTATCAAGCTTTTGCCAACCACTGTAGCATGAGTTAGATCCCCAGCCAGGGAGCTGACCCACATGGCGCAGCAGACCTCTCCTGTCTGGCTAAGCCTGTTGCTTCCCCTCAGCAGTATGTTTCAGTAGATGTCTGTTCTGCTCCCCCCTGTATCTCTGGTGAATCCTTTCACAACCCCCATGCCTCTGGCTTATACCCCAGTTCTTATATGAATAAATAAATAAAAAGAAACCTTAAAAAATAAAAAGAAAGTTTTAAAAGTATAAATTGCAGCTCACATATTATAAATGCCACATCTTATATTCCCATTGTAACAAAGTATTGATATTTAATCATTCTTAGTATTGAAGGCTTTCCTGGAACTAGGTACCTATACATACAGATTCCTGAAAATCCCAAATGTGAGTTAAATTCTATGGGAAAATTACTAGTATCTATTATAACCAGTGCTCATACTGAGCAAAGAAACACCACCCCATTCTGAAGTACTACATCACCACATGAGTCACCTTAAAACTAGATTTTCCTCCTTTGTTTAAAAACAAGACAACTCTATACCAAGCAACAGGTGATAAGATACAAGTTTAGACAACTTTACTTTCAGTAGACAACACTTGACAGCACTTGAACAAAAGCATATTACTGTTCTTAGTGTTTTACTGTCTTTCACAGTTATTCCTAATTTTAAATTCTGGATACTCAAGAAAAACACTCAAAGGTCACATCCCTGCCATTGTAACATACAAAATAAATACTTTTTTGAAGAAAAGGGAGGGGTGGGTGTTATTTGTCTTCCTATATGATAAAGTTGGGCATACTCAAGCGATATTTATGCCATATTCAGTATATGATTCACCACAATGTGACCCCTGCAACTGAAAAGTTTGAAAGTATTTTTAAGTAACAAATTACTTTGTGTGAATGTTTATACAATAAAAATGAAAAGAAAATTGGCATATTATTTGTGATCATATAAATTTCAGAGACATTATATTAGAATTTTCTTTGAAAAACAATTGATATCTTCATTCTAATCCCTAAAATGATGACATTGTTTCCTTGGCCACATTCATTTATTTTAAATTTTGGTCAGAGTGGTAGGAAAATAAAAATCATCATTGGTTCATGCTGCACATCAGGAGCCAAGTTGAGCCCAAGACAAGCACAATGTCTTCATTTTCAAATACTACATAATATACCTGTGGCAACAACAAAAGCCACCATTTACTGAAGGCTTAAAAGGGCAGGTTCTATGCTAAGTATCTCACAAATAATGACTTGCTTACATATACTTGGAGAGGAATAAATATGAGTGAAAATATGTTATGTTACAATGCACATGATTTTACCTATCACTAAATTCAAGTGCATGCAACAAAATGCGAATGAGGGAGGAGAAACTGTCCCTCAGACAGTCTTAGAGTTACAGAGTCATCTGCCCAAAACCATGCATTTAATTCTTTATGAGTGACTCAAAGAGACTTTTTTTCAAAAACAATTTTGACTATAATTTGATTTTTGCCTTTTATACTTTAAAACCTTACTAATATGGGGCTTAAGTGTATCACATTTGGTCTTCATTAAAACTACAGAAGAAAGATTGTAACTATCAACCCTATTTTACAGAAGAGTAAATATGCAGAGATTATGTAATTGGTTTGACAAAGATTATAACAGCTTGATACAAATTGATTACAAAGCCTCTGCACATAACTTCTATGAAGATGCGTAGATTCTTTATCTGCCCTTAACACAAGATGAAGACTCAGAAAGAGTAAGCAAATGTCCAATATTATGCTGCTAGCAAGTCTTTGTATTAGAACTTAAACTCAAGCTTTCTAATATCAACTTCAACATTCTTTCCACATTATAAAAAGAGGCCTCTTTTCCACTAGGTTACTCTGAAAGCCTAGTAAAATGCCAGAAAGAAGTAGTACAGTAGTGAAAGGGGAGTGGGGAGGTGGGAGGGAGGACACTGATATAAACTGTCTACAAACTGGTGGCTCATAAGCTAAATCTGGGCGATAGTATGTTCTGGTAAACCCTCAAGATACATTTCTTTAATCCTCAGAGTTGTTCCCCAAGTCATTCCAAACATCTTTTCCCTTGTTGCCACTCAATGATTAAATAGAAAGTCATTTGTTTTCCCAGGATCTCTGGTAGCTAGAGGTAACTATGTAACTTAGTTATGACCAGAGAATTAAAGAGAAGTAGCAAGAATTGGGTATAGGTAGAGTTCTGGAAATCTTTTGCTTTATTAATTTAAGGTATAGCTACTGTTGACACTGCACCTTTTACCTTTCTTGCATCAAACATGCATGTTGCTTGGATTCACAAGAGGCATCTTATATGTGGAGACAAATATAAAAATGGAATCCAATACACTATTAATGCAGACCAGAAAGACACAGTAAATTTGGATCCTTACGGCACTGTTGAGTTGCCGAGGTGGTCCTGGACTAAATATATAAAGATTTCCTGTTAGATAAACCAAAAATATTCTGTGGTTTAAAATTGGTCTTTTGTTATTGGTAGCCAAATCATTCCCAGCCAATTTTGTTGTCAACATTTAAAAATCAGATTTCACATACTGAAATAGAAGACTTTTCTGGCAACACTGGGTCATGTTCTTTCTTAGCCACAATTGACAGCCCCTAACAATAGAGTTCATAGTCTCCAATTTACCACAGACCTAATTTGACCATCTCACTAATTTTGGTCATCTGCTTAATCCCATTGCAACATTTAATATGCCTTCTGTATTATACCTCAAGGTATAACAGAGGCCTAGAACCCAGGAGGTCATCTGAATTCTGACTGCCTTTGCATCCAGAAAACTTTCCAAAAGTTCCTACTTATATAATTTAGGTTTTTAATTACAGCAAAAACTCTCCTGAAACTACTTAAGAGATGAGTTATTCTGAACTTTATCTTTGATGTCAAACTTTCAAAACTATTTAACAATAAAATTAAAAGAGTAGGCAATCTGTCAGTTCTGAAATTCTGTGAAACTCTAGGAAGCAATATTTACAAATCAAGTCCAAGATTTGTGTAGTAATCAAAGATTTTGGATTTTTCATACCAGGGTGGCAAGGAAATACAAAAACTGACTGTATGCAAAATCCCACAAACAAAAAGTTAAGGTTGTGGTTCAGTAATCTTAGCAGCAGGGTAAGGTAGCACCACCGTTGTACAATATTGGTAAAGGTATCCAAAGCTATTAAGTCTGAATTTAAAAAAACTTCAGCTGTCACAGGTGATGGATGGTGCTGTGGGACATTTCAAAGTTTTTGGTTTTTTATGATAACTAAATAATACAGAAGCAGTTCACTAGAAGCATTTTTTAAAATGTGACATATATCTCAAATACCAAAAAACTATTTCTTATTAATTCTTTGGAAAATTCTATAAATTAGGGGCTGAATTATTTTACTACCACTTATTTGTGCCCAGTGAGCATTATATTCAGATACATATGTCCAGTACAAAAGTTCACTGCTTCTTTATCTAGAATTTTAATATTTTTAATGTTTGCTATAGATAACCACAAACTACAGTTCTCACTATCTTCAAATATACTTCATTACTATTACAAAGATGGTTGTGTCAATTTAAACCTAAGATGTACATCATCTCACAAATGCAACTGATATGTATATTTGACATGATTCAGTAAAGACTCAAATATCACCTATAATAAATATGTATTGCAAGCCAACTTATAATAACCTTTTAAAAGCAAGTACTGCATGTAATACCATGCAAAAAGTAAAGAGTTAAATCTACTTAATATGTAGGGTGTGAGGTCTTATACTTTTAAGACACAAACAATGTTGTAAACCAATGTTACCTCAATAAAAATAATCACATAAATCTATTATCAGTTGTCACTTGCAGTTACTAACACTCATATACACTAATGCTAGAAACTGTGCTGAGCATTACTTTATGTAATTTCATGAAGGCCGACGTTAATCCTGTAAGATAAGGAAAGTGAAGCTTGAAAAGGTGATATACCCAAATTTCAGACCTAGTAAGTGGTGAAGCTGGATTTTAACCTAGAACCTGGCTGCAGACCATAGTAAAGTTAACTACCATTCTAGAAAGTAGGCTACTTCCTTAAGAACACAAATTTAAGATGTAAAATCATTATTAAATTATCCTTTGGTGACTGAACTTAGTAGAGTGAATAACACATCTTTTCTTCAAAGGAATATAATCTAGAAAGGTTTGGTGACATTTAAAAAAACCATGATTTCAATATCACTGTCACACTGTCTACTAATTTTGAAGAAATTCTTTTAACCTCTGTAATAGATAATTAGAAATAAATCAAGTAATAAGTCAGTGATAAATCAAGTAAGCAAAAAGCAAAATGAGGGGCCTCCCTGGTGGCGCAGTGGGTTAAGCAACACACTATGAAGCAGACCGCAGCCACTGCAGCACGAGTTCGATCCCTGCTGCCGGCCAGGGAGGGGACCCACATGGCGCGGCAGACCTCTTCTGCTGTGTCCGCTGCTCCCCTCAGCAGTGTACTTCCGTTGATCTGCCTGTTCTGCTCCCGCTCTCTGTGGTGAAACCTCTCACCCCCCCACACACACCTCTGGCCTGTACCCCAGTGCTTGTACGCATAAATAAATAAATCTTAAAAAAAAAACAAAAAAAAACAAAAAAAAACAAAAAGCAAAATGAGTAAAGAGAATATTCTAATTTTAGAGAGGACTTATGAAATAACTATTTTACAAGGCATTTTCTCAACCACTGATCCAAATATTTTCAAATAACAATTTTTGTATATTCAAATAACTTCCCAAAGCAACTGTCCACTTTAATATTTTTTCCCTTTCATCTTTGAGTTTAGAACTATCGTGATCTAGTCATGACTGGATCAAGAAAATGTGGTATATATACACAATGGAATATTATTCAGCAATCAAAGAGATAAACTAGAGCCATTTGCAGAAGCATGGGTGGAGCTTGAAGGGATTATGCTCAGTGAAATAAGTCAGAAGGAAAAAGAAAAATACCAGATGGTCTCACTTATAGGAGGAATATAGGGGATTAAGGGGAAAAAATAATAACAACAAAACAAAAATAAACACACAACTACAAATCAGAGGCATTCTGCAGGGAAGAGAGGGGATTTGAATCAAGGCAGGGGCGGGAAGAGCACAAGGGACTATGGTAATGGCGCATGCAGGTGAACTGGTGGTGGGAATTCTATGGGGACTACACCTAGAAAAGAAAGCAAATATTTTTAGAAAAAATAAATAAAAAATTTAAAAAAATAAAGAACTATTATGATCTAATTATATAAAATTTAACTGTGGAATTCACATAACTATTACAGAAAAGTTATTTCTAGTTAAGGAACCACTGTTATGTTTATTTTAGAAATGTAAACCATAAATAAAATATGGAATAAAAAGTACAAATCAAATGGGAGATTTTGTTATAACAGCCAAAAGAAGAATAAAACAAAGAACCTCAATCATCCAGTTTTCTAAATCACATGCTCAAGATAGGCAAACTTGTTTTAAAAAGAGTAGACTATACCAGGAGCACCAATGATATAACGTCTTGTGCATAGTAGACTCAATTAATATTTACAAATGAATGCAATCCAATAAAATGAAAAAAAAGTCTATTAAAAAAAAGTATAGGCCCAGAACCTGTTAAAACACAGTCTTCCTCTAAATGCCTTGAGTCAACTGAAAGCTGGAAACAAACCAGACTAACTTGGTAAGCAATTTCTCTATTTCCTTCAGCAGACTGGCATTCTAAACAAGCTCATGTACCATAAAGGTCCAAATCATCCATGGGCCTTCCATTTTTTTTCATTTTGCACCATAATATATAGTTTTCTGTAAAACCATTTCAAGAATACAAGAATACTTTCCATGTTTAATAAAATTTGTTTAATAAAATTCTCTTAATTTTAAAAAATTTTATTGATTAAAATCCTAAAAATGATACTTTAGTAGTAATCTCCTAAGAATAATTTCTTTCTCCTAAAAATTTATATTTGATTTAAAGATTTTATATCCTATATGAATATTTTGTAAATATAGGAGTTCCTGGATTCTTCAGCCACACCTTGCCTAACCAGACTTCCCTTTATATCAGTATAGTTTCCTTTGAAATTTAATTGAAAAATCACACAGAATTAACATAAAAATACTTAAAGTGGAAAAAGTTGCAGCATATATAAGGCAAATCAAGAAGATGAATCAAAATATTGTGCTCAAAGAAATCTTAGTGTAATTTATTTCAGTATTCTCTCTAGAAAGAAAAGGTTGTCTCTATTTTTTGACAGGGTTCAACAGTGAAAACTATAATCAAAATGCAAGCAAAGCCTGAACCAAAGACCCTTTGTTATATCATATGTGAGTTCGCTCAGTTTCTTTAGAAATGCATCCTCTAAAAGCTGCATTCAATTTCAACTGCCAACTGCTTGGTATAGTTGAATTAGACAGATCATTGTTCTCACCTATTGTTTCCTTGTACAAAGATACATTTAAAATAAAAAATGCATTCAGTGTCTTTTAAGATTCTTCATATTTAAAAAAAACTTCCACTTTCTGTTCTATTTTGGCACATGATTTGGTACCAACACTGTGCAGACTACATAAAACTAAGGTGACCACTGTAATGATCCATCCTTACCATATAACACAACATATACTGCTATATACATAACCTACTAAGTAGATAAACTCCCAAGGGAAGAAGATTTTTAAATGATGATTCTATATGGTGCTCCAGGATCATTACAAAACCATATACAACATATTTTGCCTTAAAGATTAGTAAATAGAGCAGAGATGCTTTAACTTAAAGAATAAAGCTATTATTGGAGTGAAATTTTTTTTTAAAAGATAGAAAGTGCCTGGTGGCACAAAGTGTTAAGCACTGCACTAAGAAGCTATCTGCAGCTGCTGCAGCAAAGTTTAATCATGGGCCAGGAATCAAACAGGACACAGCAGATCTCTCCTGTCTCACCTTCTGCTCCCCTGCTGCTTCCCTACTGCTCCCCTCAGCAGTGTATTTCAGTAGATCTGCCTGTTTTGTTCCCCACTCTTTCTCTGGTGAATCCTCTCAACTCCCCACACCTCTGGCCTGTACCCCAGTTCTTGTAAGCAAAAATAAATAAATCTTCGTAAAAAAAGAAAGAAAGTAACTTTTGAAACAGGCTAGTCATTTGAATTATATTGTCACAAAGCAAATTTATGTAATAATGAAAAATTGTTTATTAACAATCTTAAATCACCATCATAATAGAAATGACTAATACTTCATAAGTATGTGTTTACTTGGTGCCAGATAGAGTACTAAGACATTCTCTCATAGAATGTTTACTTCTGTTAAAGAAGTACTATTATTGACCTTATTTTACCAAAACAGAGCAGCAGGTAACTTGTTTAGATCTAGTAAATTGTAAAGCCAGGATTCAGACTCAGTTTCCATACCTGACACTTTCAACCTCTATGCTATACTGCTTCATGTTACAATAGATATTTGGAATAACTAAGAAGAGAGAAAAGAAAATAGTTTCAGGATTTCCCCACCTTCATATGGTTTATGACAAAAAGTGGCATATACTACATTTATTCTAAACCACAATCACTTTCTCAAACCTCAAAGAATCAATGAGCTTCCTTAATAGATTAAGATAATGTGTTTATTTTAATATTTGCGGAGACAATAATAAATGCTATAATTGTGGGGGTAAAAAGGGTTCTCCCAAATTATTGCAACTTCTATCAAAGTGTCTAAAATAGCAATTGGAGAGTCATTGTTCCAATGAGTAAGGTGCAGAGATGTCTTCCTTAAACTTCAAAAAATATAATTTTTTATATAGCTATATCTGTCTGAAGTAGCTAGATGGAGAAGCTATGGAGGTGGAAGAAGAACAGGTGAAGGGCAAGTTACAAATATACACTTCCAAAGGTAGAAGCTTCAAATTCTGGCTATCATACCGTAGACAACAAAATTTTACAATAATCACTCTACAAGAGAAAAATGGCTTCTAATAATGAGTAGATTTGATAGGGATTAATATCTAGAAGTAAATCATATATTTCATTTTCTTAATTCCAAGAATCTTTGGCTCCTCCATTTTTTTTTCTAATTATCTGTTCCACATTCCATGTCCGTTACTCTCTTTAGAAGTGATTTCTTCTTTCTGTGTACAGACTTGATTTATACCTCTCCTATTGCCCTATAATAACTCAAGCTGTAATGAATGATTCAAGCAAAAGAAGGTCAAATATGAAGCAAATGGTTAAAAAAAAATGGAAGAAATCAAACACCACCTACAGATGGAAATAAATTTGAACACCTAGAAAGTTGAGTGTGACAACCCTCTCCTACTTTGACCTAGGGGAGTCTAGACAACTCTCTGAAAAGCAGTAGCTTCATCTGTAAAATGGGACCAAATATAGTACTTTTTCACATGGGTGGTGTGATATGTGGTTAGTGCTGACCCATTTTCTACAGTACAGAAAACGCTTAAAAATGGTAGCTATTAGGTGAGCTATACTTCTTGCCTGGAATCACAATTCTTTTTAAAAGATTTACTTATTTATGCATATAAGAGCTGGGATGCAGGCCAGAGGCACGGGGAATGGGGTGGCGGGGGGAGAGGACTCAACAGTGACAGGGTGAGGAGCAGAACAGGCGGATCCCCTGAAACACACTGCTGAGGAGAGCAGTAGGCAGGACAGGAGAGGTCTGCTACACCACGTGGGTCAGCTCCCTGGCCAGGGATTGAACTCCTGCTACAGTGGCTGCTGACAACCTCATAATGCCATAACTTAAGTCCTTGCGTCACCAGGGAGGCCCTGGAACCACAAATTTTAACAAATTTACCATAAAGGAAAACTGAGAGAACATATACGCAGTATCAAAGATAAAAGTAAGGGCAGCAGTGTCAAAATTCAGGAGAAATTATCTTTATTTCTCCGATTCCACTTTCTGAACTTTACACAGTCTCAGTAGTTTATGGTTCTCAGAACAAACAGTGTCATTTCTAGTACCTTAAATTCATGCTTAACAATATTTTTCTCTCTCCTGCTACTCATTCCTAAACCTTTGTTGGCCAGCTCCCACACACTCTTTAAAGCTCCACTCAGAAATCCTGCTGGTCTTTCTGTTCCTCCAGGCTTACACAATTTATTTATTTTATACCAATCTTTCATGCACATATTCAAAGCTTCCTGAGGCCCAGGATTAACTCAATAATGGATCCTCAGTCATAGTAAAATGAGTAAATAAATATCTTCCTAATTAAGTTAGCACAGGATACAAAAAAGAACTAAATTACCATTTTTAATGGAATCAAACAACTCCAATCTAAAATCTAGACTTGTACACAATATACTACCTCTCCCTATTTATTTCTAAGCTTATCTTTTCCTACTACTAAGTGAAATGCATACTGTCTTTCAAGAAATGGGAATGGGGGTTCCATAGAACCCTTTACTGTATTTCAGAGCCAAGATTACCTCACCAGACTTTCTCTTAACAAACAGGAAAATGATGGGCATTGTGAACAGTAGCTGTGATGCTCGGCTCAGCAAGAAAATGCAGGGCAGTTTGTAAAAATAGCGGAATAGAACTCAGTGCTAAGAACCAAAGGAAGACAATGAATGGGATTACCTGCATCAAACAGCATTCATTAAATGTTTGCTGATTGATAAGATCCCTTAGGTCTCTCCCTTGTACATTTCAAGTTGGGTAAAAAGTCTTATTGATAATGACATTGTTTTTTAATTGAAAATAGTTTACCTACAACAGCTAGGTTTTTTGAATAAAAAAAATAAATGAAAAACATAGACATGTGAATGTGTATATTGGACAAGGCATTGCATAGACAACATGACAGCAGGCATTTAATGGAAAAACAGTAAAGGCCTAAGCTGCTGGAATCAGGAATGATATTTAATGGTACTACATAGGAAGGCAGTGCTCTGTATGGTGTCTCTTCAGACCAGGGATGAGCTAGGTCTGTTGCCTCTCACTTAAAGTCAAATAGAAAGAAGAAGAGACCTGAAGATGCCTGTTGAGTACCAAAGCCAGCTCCTCTGAACTTTTCAAGGCCACTTTAGTAAAATTTTAAAAGGTAAGCTAGTTTAAGCTTATTTTCTGTCCATGAATTTAGTAACTACTAAGTAACACATCGTAACCTAACTAAACTGTGTATTTCCTAGAGATGAAATTACATACCATTACAAAAAAGGGGAATGATTGTTGCATAAAATGAACTGGGCCAATTATAAACTATCTGTAAATAGAATTAATTTAGAATGGCATTAGCAATTTTGATAGATACAGTGAGACATAAATACATACAGAGGTTTTGTGAAGTGATAGTCCCAAAGTTTATATAGCATTATAAACAAGTACATCAATAATTTTTACCTCATACCATACAGTAAGATTAATTTTAGATGATTAAAGTATAAAAATAAACCACAAAATAAGAAACTATGGGTGAATATTTCTCTACTGGTAGAAATTGAACTAAGTAGAAAAACAGTGGGGAAAAAAACACTAAAGATTTTGGATTGAGAGCATACAACAAAACGAATAAAACAAGACAAAGTGGCAAATGAAAAACTGGGGGAAATATGCAACATAACAGAGAAAAATTAATAGTCATAGTATATAAAGAATATAAATCAACATGGAGAAAGCTGTGCTAGTCACATGAATATATAAAATACATAATAGTAAATATTTGGAGAAAAATGTCTAGTCTCTGATAAAAATGTAAATTAAAACAATAAAATTAAGTGATTAAGAGAAAAAGTTTGGGATCAAACACCAGACCTACAACACTGAACAAATTATTTTACTTCTTTGACCTCAATTTTCCTTGTAAAAGAAAGAAGTGACGATAATAAATACCTACACCATAGGAGTGATATAAAAATAAGTGACACAATGCATGTCTACTCAGCACAGTGTCTAAGTATTCAATAAACAATAGCTCTTATTATAAAATGGGAATGGATGATGCTAGTGATACTCAGGGCTAAAGAGGATGTAGTGCACAGACATTTTCATATACAACTTGTCAATAAGGACTGATTAACTTTTCTGGAGGGCAATTTAGTAATATGTGTCAAACTCTTAAAGATGATCATATCCTTTGGGACTGGAAACAAACCGATTAAAAACAATGGAAGAACTCAAAATGGCAAAGATTACTAAAATGACTATCCATTAATGTATCCATTGATCCATGTACTCAATATTTTTTACCCTGGTGATATAAATAGACCCAGTCCCTGGCTTAAAGGTTAGCTGGGGAGATAAGCAGACAAATAATCAAGAGCAATAAATAGATAAGAGACATGATGGGGGAGTGTAGGGCACTAAGATGTGTAGTGAAGGAGAACCTAGCATAAAATGGGAATAGAGTCTAGGAAGTTTCCCAGGAACTTAAAGCTGGGAATGGAAAGATGAGTGTGAATTAGGTAAAGAAATGAAGGCAAGGTGTTCCAGATACAGGGAACAGCATGTGCAAAAGCTTAGAAACAAAAGGGAGCACAGAATAAGTGGGTAAAAGGAGTCTTAAAATTAACAATATTCTGTGATCCAGTAATTGCTGTTCTTAAAATTTAATTTAAATGTCCCAAGTTAGAATAAAACTACTGAATAAAGCTATATAAGTGAAATACATCTATAATATATATTAAACTTTTAAAAAGTATACAAATATGGCAGCATGCAAAAGAAATGCCCTATATGACACATGTCTTTTACTCTCTTGTTTTTCCCAAATTTCCTGCAGTGGCCATATATTAGTGTGTAGTTTAAAAAAGTGAAGAATAGGCCTCCCCAAAATGTTCAGAACAGGCTTCCCCAAGTCAAACCACTTTGACATGGGATTATTTTGAGCTGATGTCAATTGAGGTCCTGCAGGCTCATGAGAAACTTACTACTCTCTTCACTAAATAGAAGGATGTGAATAGGGTGGGGGTGGGGTGTCTTCCCAGAATTAGGGTTACTACTATAAATAACTTTCTGTCTGAATAACCTATCTATATGGCAGCATAAGCATCTAACTATAGAGCATCTGCTTTTCATCATGTGAATCACCCTTTCTTGTCAGAGTTCTCTTCTGTCCTTGAAGCCCCAGGCCCCTATCCTAATTCTTAGCTCAGGATACATATCCCCATTGTGTCTCACTGTTTCTTTTTTGTTTAGGTAACACTGATTTACAAACATTGTCTATGATTTAGAGGTATAGGATCACACCCTTCAGGTATATGTTACCATACCACCCCACCCCCCCCCCAAGGCACTGAAAATCTTCCACCATATCACAGTCCCCACTTTGCTCCCTCCCCCTACCTACCACCCTTTTAGTAGCCTCAACTTCTAGGGTTTGTTATTGGTTATTGACCCTTGGTTTTGTTTCTCCTGTATTTCACATGTGACACCATCTGTTATTTGTCTTTCTCCTTTTGACTTAAATATGTCAAATAAGTTCTATTTGACTAATTGTTTAGCATAATTTCCTCCAGTTCAAACCATGTTGTCACAAATGGCAAGAGTTTATCTTTTTTAGAGCTGAGTAGTATTCCGTTGTGTGTGTGTGTGTATAAATAAATAAATATAGATATATATCTCACATCTTCCTAATCCACTCATATATCTTTGGATACTTAGATTGTTTCCATAGCCTGGCTATTGTAAAAAGAGCAGTGAACATAAAAGTGCACATATCCCCTTTGTATTAGTGTTTTTGCATTTTGGGTGTAGGCATGTAAGAATGGAATTGCTGGATCATATGATAAATCTATTTTTAATATTTGGAAAAATCTCCATACTGTTTTACAGGGGCTAAGCCAATCTATCTTCCCACTAACAGTGCACGAAGGTTCCTTTTTCTCAATACCCTCATTATTCTCCTTTCTGTTTTTTTCAATATGGGTCATTTTCACCGGTGCCTCATTGTTTTTGTACCCTTCAGGAATATGTGGACTCCTCAGTAATTAAATTTGTTATTTTCTCTTACTAATTTGTCTGATGTTAATTTGATTATTTGACCAGCCTGAAAAGAACCCAGAAAGATGGAGGGAAATTTCTCACCCTTCCTCACAAAAGTTTCTAAAGTTGTTCTTAAAAACTTAAAAGCATCACTTTTAACTATACTTTACATATATAAATTTTGTATTAACTATGTTTATATTTTCTCTGCCCATGGAAAGAGCTATATATATTTGAGTATATGTAATTCAATATCTGTCCAGCATCATAGGAAATAGGTTTATGTAAATGAACTTCCCAATAATTAAAATGTACATTTAAACATTTAGGAAACTTGAATGGTCATCTATCTAACAATATACCACTTAACCCTGACTGTTTAAATGAAGACAAAAAAACCTTTTCTAATGATTCATTATATCCATACAATAGTCGTTCTAAGGGGCTACTAGGTCCTAGAGGGGCATTTGTCCTGTCATTAAGTAGTCCATAAATGCTAAATTTTTTCTTATGCCAGCAGTTTATAGGTTTTACTCGTCCTTCCTTGTAAAACTAGAACTATAAGAAATCTGCCTTTAGTAGCACCTACCACTTTCCACATTTATTTTACTGTGGTAATCTAGAATAAGGAAACTGAATATTCAAGTTTACAATTCCGTATAAATACAGAGGAGAATAGGCTTCACTTCACCTTTAAGGGTATCACTAAAAAAATGATTTACACAGACTTAGGTAATTCTGTTGTAGGTAGTGACTGCAATATAAATGAACTCCAAAGAGACTGTGAATTCTTGATTGTATATCAAGTCTTGGTTCCTTTACTATACTGGTAGTCAAGTTCTTAGGATTAGAAACTCATATGCTGTTTCTCTTTTCACATCATGGAAAGAAATGTGGACAAAAAGCCAAGGGAATGTACCTCTAGTGCAGGCTTTTACACCAGTGAGTATTGTAACCTTCAGGTTTTTTTTTTTTCTTAACCTTGGTACTTGTCCTGCATAACTTATGAGATTGCTCTAGAATTAAATTAAATCACAAACACAGAAACACTGAGAAAATAATAAAGTACAGAAAGTAAGCTTTTTATGGCATTTCATTGAGTTTACATGAATCAATATAGTAACTATTCAGAAAGTTCATACCAGAAAGAATAGAGCGAAAAAGAGATAATTCCAAAAAATGTTCTCTATTAATTAAGAAACATCTATTACCCAGGAAGAATTAGTATAGTCTAATACTATATTACTATAGTCCAGATAATATCTATATATTTCAAGACTAGGTATCTCTGGTTCTTCCTCCTCTATGTCCAATCAATTCCCAGGTTCTTTTTCTTTTCCACAATCCCTTGCATCTGGTCCCTTTCTTTTCATTACACTTCACAATCCCAATTCAGACCTTCATTATCTCACACCTGGATTACTTTAACCATCGCCAACAGGATACACTCAGTGGCCTCTCTCAAAACCCTTTGCCCCACTATTTTCTAAACCACCACTGTGATTATATCTGCTCAAAAACTTCCAAGGACTCTCCTTTACCTTCTTTATCAAGTTCAAACTCAAGCTCAGCAATCCCTCTGCAGTCCTACTTACCTCCTCACCTTTATCTCTTACTACTCTTCCAAACAAATCCTTCCTCAAACCAGCCTGTTCTTGGGATATGCCTTGTACTGTTCTCCTTCTGACTGTTAATGTATACAGTCTTTCCACCAGGAATACTCCCTACTTCCCAGTTTCTATCTTAGCCTATAAAAATTCAACGCATCCTTCAAAGACTATTTTGAGAGTCACCTACTATATGTATTTCTATTTGTCATGAAGGAAAAGACGGCAGATTCTAAAGTTAGACACATGTAGGTTTGAATTACAGCTTCAATAGATGAGTGACAATGGGCATATTCCTTAACAGTTCTTTGCCTCAGTTTCTTCATCTGTAAAATGGGGTATATTGAGAGAAGCAAATGAATTAATACATGTAAAACACTTAGCATGATGCCTGGCATAGACAATACCCGAAGAGATTTTAGATATTGTTATTATTACTATTTCCATGAATGAATTTACCTTAATCTAAATTTAGACAATACTTAGGGCCATTACAAACTGCCTGTTCATGTACATACAGTATTATTCACCTCACTTTCCCTTTTCTACCCTCTCACCTCATGTTTATTCTTCCTCCCAAGATTACATATTCCTGATGGGCAGAATTAATGTCTTTTATATCTTAGTATTTAAAAGTCATTCACACTCAGTAGAGAGTGAATAAATTTGCTTAATTCCTAATAAGAGAATACTGAAGAGCTGGCAGTATTCAAATACCCTACCTCCTATAGTGAAAAAGCATAATTAAATGCTTTAAATGATTTAATTTAAAAACTTAAAAAAACTTACAAAATCAAATCTCTTCTTTTATGGTTCTCTTGATTCATTTTGCTTTCTTTTAAAACTAACAACTACACCTGTTTATGCAGCAAGAAATGCAATAGCAAAGAAACCCAGGTAAGACAGCAATCAAACACTGGAACACAAGGGCTATAAGACAATGCAATGAAGTGAAATAGGAAGACAATTCAAAAGGAAAGATAGCTGGCCCATCAGTCATGCTATCAATGCTGAGTGTGTCTCACACATACACACAAACATACACACACCCCAGTCCCAGGATTCCTTTGCATCCAGGCCAACTTATAAACAACTGAAATAACCAGGTTACTAAAGCAAGTAAATGTAAAAATATCCATCATTTAGCAACACAATCGCGCTTACCACAAGATCAATTTACTGACCTATGTCAAAAATAACTACTAACATATCTCAAAATTCTAAAGTAATCAAGTTTGGACTAATTAAGTAATCAAATAGATATGACCTTACTGTATACTAATCTTTCACCTCAAGAAAATTAGTATAACTAATATATAACTTTATATATATTATATATATAATAACATAAAATGTTTTTTAAATGCCCAGGGAAAATGTTATTATAATATTGGCTTCCAGTTTATTTGCCTGACTTGACTAACCTTCAGTTGCTTTTTCAGTCAAAATCAAATGCAGTTCTGTGACCACTATCCTCAAAAAGTTTACTAGTGGAATGAATTAAGATGGTCTGTTAATGACTTCTCAAAAGCTACATAAATTAGAGCAGTGGGTTAAGCAGCGCACTAGGAAGCAGACCGCAGCAGTTCGATCCCTGCCGCCGGCCGGCAGGGGACCCACATGGTGCAGCGGACCTCTCCTGCTGTGCCCGCTGCTCTCCTCAGCAGTGTACTTCCGTTGATCTGCCTGTTCTGCTCCCCACTCTGTCTGTGGTGAGTCCTCTCACCCCCCACACCTCTGGTCTGTACCCCAGATCTTGTATGCATAAATAAATAAATTTTAAAAAAAAGAATAAATTATATTAAATTTCTAGTCCTATGATACTTGTCTTAGAGAACCCTAAAATTTTTCAACTGCTTTGAAGTGCAATTATTCTCAAATGACAGAATCTTAAAAATTGAAAAGGGTCTTTGAAATCTTCATTTTGGAATTCATTATACCTCCTAGGCAAAGGGTCCTACAGCCATTGCTTGAATACTTTCAGCAAAGGGCATTCAATGTTTGCAAGGCAGTCCACCCCATTGTTACACAGTTCTTCTGTACAGTGATTAGAAATAAGCCTCCCTCAACTTCTATTCAAGGATCTTAGTTCTGCTCTCTGGAACAACACAAGGCAAGTTAACCTCTGAAATACAATCACTGCTAGAATTAGAATATGGTGGTCAATTTGGTCACACAAAATACAAAAGAAAACTCAAGAAAAAAAAAAAAGAAACCACACTATATGCAACAAAATTTTGAAATTTAGTAAACTGCTGAAATCACAAGCCAATATATTTTCATGGCTCACACCTCAGTTAACATGAATATTTAAAGTAACCCAGTTTTTTACAGTGAAAGGTGGTACAATGTTTACCGAAGACCTTGCTGCAACTTGATACTATTAAACCCATCAATATAGTTCTAAATTTTACAATTATGAAGGAAGTTCAAGATGGTTTTCCCAACTGCTCATATTTTCATTTGATCTATTTCTCACTAGAACATCTGGGTTTCAAAAAAATATTCCATTTTGCCCCACTGGTGCAATATTTTATTAAAAAAAATTTAAGAAATTTTGAACAGAGTGTAACCAGGGGCTGGGGATAGGGGTGTGGGCAAACGCAAAGTAGGGCCCAGCAGGAAAAGGTTGGTTCCTGGGCATTTCCCTCTGGAAGCATGCTTCACTGACATCGGCATCTGAAACTAACGAGCCATACAAACACCATCCAAGAACAAAAACGATCATGAGCAATGAGTGTAAGACATAAATGCCTGCAAGATGAAAATGAATTGGCACTGGTCATCAAACAGCGCCAGATGCCAGGGGACCTCGTTGAGGAAAGGTAACAGGTCCTAGAAGCAGAGACCGCGACCACTCTTTGGGGGGAAAGAGAGGAGGGAAGAATCCAAGGAGTAACTACCGTTGAGCAGTCCAATGAAACCGAACAGTACCGAGCACCAGCAAGACAGCAAGTGACTGGGGGGTGGGGAAAGGCAAACACCACGGAGAACCTGAGGACGGATGTGCAGTGTGCAAATGCTGAACAGGTCCATGAAACGGGTGGGGGTAAGGGGATGAGGGAGGGGTAAGGGGCAGCGCAGGAGTCCCCTGGTCCTCTCCCTGCAGCAGAGCAACAGAGGGTAAAGGAAGGGGGAGGGTGAAAAGCAAGAATGACTCATTCCCGAAAGGAAGTGCCTAAGACATAGGAAGGCATGCCACGGAGGGGTGGGGTGAGGGGGGCTGAGGAGCAGGCTCCCAGAGCTAGGTACCCAGAGTGAAGGGAGCAAAAATGAACGTCCGGCAGTTCCTGCAGCTCGTCCGTAATACCCGGCGTGCAGGGGGTTCGCGGCAGCCGGGTGCCGAGGCCTGGGAAGCGGCGCGGCGCGTGCGCAGTGGCGCTCGGCGGGACCCGCTGAGGCAAAGCGGAGCCGCAGTGACAGAAGCCAGCAAGCGGCCGCCTGGAGGACTCACCGAGGCGCAGGGGCTGGAGGTGGTGCTGGGGGTAGGCGATCGCTGGACCGTGACCAAAGCCATCTAGGTGCTGCTGGGTTGTTCCGGGCAGGGCATTCTTGTCCTGAGTGTGGGGGGCGGGAGGGTGACGGAGCCGGGATGGGGCAAGGGGTGTGGAGTGGGGGGGTGAAGGGAACCAGGAGGAGGAGGAGGCCGCGGGAACGGCCGCAAGCTCCGCACCCACCACTCGACTCTCGCAGACTGACGCGCCGAGCGGGCGGGCTGGCGGGCGGTTCGGCAGCTGCGGGGCACAATGAGCGTTCCCAGTGCGCAGGCGCCACCTGTCAGCAACCGCCTCTCCCCTCGGCGCGCGCCGCCGCCTCGCGGTAACCCGTGAGTTGCCGGAAGCTGGCGAGGTGTGAGCCCTCGAGCCGCCGCCCCCTCCCGGGTTTCCTCCCAGACTCAGGAATCGCGCGGTTAGCTCGCGCGGGAGACTGCAGTGAGGTGCAGGGTTGGGCCGCTGGAGCCTCCGCTTCTGAGAGACAACCATTTCCTGAGGTGAGAGGCGCACAGCTTGATCATCTTTAGTGAAAAGAATCTGAGGTGGAAATCCTGAGGCAAACATGTTTTCTGGTGGGAAAGGGCTTCCCTACCCAGACGCTTTCACTTCGAGAGACTTGACTGGCGCCGACAGGAGAAGAGTTTATCCCCCTTTGACCGGGTCCTTAGGGGGCTTACCTGAGCTTCCTGAGCTTTCCCACCCTTCTCTTTTAAGAGTTCGGGGTTTAGGATGAGACTTCTTGAAAGAAAACAAGATTTAAAATTTACAGCCTGGGAAGCTCCTGGTATCCTCGTACTGCCTCTGTCACCCTGGTCCCTGGCTAAGGTCTCATTCGTTTTCCGAGTTTAACAGAGGCTGAGCGAGTCTGGGAGACCCTGAAAGCTGAGCTCCCCGAGTTGTAAGGGGTCCAACCTGCTGTTTTCCTCCCACTTGCTTCCTGCTGCGAAGAAATTCTCTGAAACAGGATTTGCTCTTTGAGCTTCTTTATGTGCAGGTTTCCTTATTTCTTACACATGTGAAATGTAGAGTGGCTATTTTAAAGAAATAATTTTCTAAAAGATAAACCGTCAGCTCATCTAAAAGATAAGCCAAGAATATAATGGAAAAATCAAGATTAAAAAAGGCGGAGGGAGGAATCACTATCCAAATATCACTGGTTATTTACACAGAGAAAGAGTAGATAATTCATCATTTGAATGGGTGAGCTGGTAAATATCACCATATACATCAGATCGAAGCTGTAGAAAACGCACATTCAAGAGTTCCAGTTTTGAAAGCCTGCTCCTGTTCGTCACGCAGACTCTCTTGGATCGCATTGCTTTTTTCAACTGACAGTGTTGTCATGAGCTCTTTCTGGCTGCTGAATGGTTAAGTGCCGCTAGAGCCCTCTGTGCTGAGCCTTTGTTCTCTCCCTGGGGCCCTGTGGTTGAAATAATTAGCAGGGAGTTTCCATCAAGAATCAAGTACTGAGGGTCCCTGTACTGTACAGCCCTGTGTAGAATGCATTGCTAAGCAGCCAGCTGGTAGTCGTTTGCCCCCTGGTGGTGGTCGAGAGTGCCTGCGAGACAAAATTAAAGATACATGGCTCACGGATCGAACAATTCGACTTTCCCCCCAGAGCTACATAGCAAAAAGGAAAAGAAAAGACAAAGTTCGTGAGAACTTTGAACCAGTGCTTAGGAAACGAACCAGGAAGCTGTATGCATAACTGAGAAATATACTGAGCTGAATGAGGAATGAACTCAAGTAAATGAAACATGGCTTATAAACCAAAGTGTCGTTCCAGAAAAAAGTGTTACTCAAATCAATAGCTCTTAGTAATGTACTTATATGTTGATTTTCTTAACTGAATGAGGGACAGAAGTATTATTTACTTTTATGTAGCACCATAATCTTAAATTCTTTTGGAAGATGACTTAACTCATTATTCTTAAGGTGGGAAACAGCACTAGGGTAGGTGTCAGCTGATCTGGCTTCTAGTTCCAGTTTTCATAAGCCTTAAACAAATGGCTTAAAATTTTTGAGCTAAGGTTTCTTTATTTCTACAGTGGAGCTCTAACTCACAGGATTCTTGTCATCAAATAAGATAATGTGAAGGGCAGTATAAGCGATGTCTTAATGTAATAATGATAATTTTATTATTCTCTAAGGCTGTTTCAAGTTTAGTCAGTTTTTACTGAAAATAGCATCAAGTAAAAAGGTAGTGAAAAGATAATTTTTTAAAAAATTTATCATTTAATTTATTTTTCTTTTAAAGATTTATTTATGCGTACTAGAGCTGGGGGTACAGGCCAGAGGCGTGGGAGGTGAGAGGATTTACCAGAGACAGAGCCAAGAGCAGAACAGGCAGATGGACTGAAGCATAATGCTGAGGGGAGCATAATGCTGCGGGTGAGACAGGAGAGGTCTGATGAGCCATGTGGGTCCCCTCTCTGGCAGGGGATTGAATTTACACTGCTGGGCAGGGGATCAAATTTACATTGCTGTGCAGAGGATGCTTCACAGTGCAGCGCTCAACCCGCTGTGCCACCACTTGTCTTAACAGTAGAAGTACATTAGTGGTCAATATGTCTTATCTATAGGTAGCTAGACCATCTTTATTTAGTATATCTGCAGTGGTAGAATCCTGGTGAAAATTGTGATTATAAGATGCCCAAATTCACACTGTTTATATTCAAGAAGTTAGTTTATTAATTTACAGGGGAAATATGTCTTCTTACCTTTTAAAGAAAACTAAAATTTGGGAATTTTTTGTAATACTAATTAATCATTAGTTGAGAAAATACCATGTATATTATATATTAGACACAATTTTAAGGAAAAAATGAAATTCCATATACCTCTCAGAGACTCATAACCTGTTAGTAGGTGAAAATATGTCAAATAATAACAGTATGGGATTTCCCTGGTGGCGCAGGGATTAAAGTCTCAGTGCTATCAAGCTATCACCAGCTACTGCAACGTGAGTTCCATTCCAGCAAGGGTGCTAACCCACAAAACACAGCAGACTACTCCTGTCTCCCCTGCTGCTCCCTTCAGCAATGTATTCCAATAGGTCTATCTGTTCTGCTCCCTACTCTGTCTCTGTTGCCTCCTCTCACCCTTACCCTATGCCTCTGGCCTGTACTCCGGTTCTTGTATGCATAAATAAATAAAACTTTAAAAAATAATAGTATGGCTTAGTGGTACTATGACTTCAGTCACTCCTGTTAGGCCCCAAAGGAGATACATACACAAACACACACACTCACACACATATATACACACATAAATATATACATATATACACACACTCACATATGCATGAGAAGTCTAGGTATGCAAAAAGTAGTATAGAAACAGAGGCAAGAAGGTCTGGACGAATGTGTGGTTCATTATATGGCTTTCAGGCTTGGTTGCAGGTCCCAATATAGCCACTTTGTGAACCGAGTGTGTGAGCATTTCAAATCTATTCTCTCTGCCCCATTTATACCTACTCTTTCCTAGACTCCATCCTAGTTTCTCTTTGGTCTTCTGGTGATCTAAGGGAGGAGGTATATACTTATAATAGAAGATCCTAGAATCCTCTTACTATGCTAGTTGAATTCAGGAGTGGCCAACAGCAGGATTCCCAAAAGAGGGAGCTAAAGAGACAAAAGTTCTGATTCTATTTATAAATACCTTTATTCTTCCTACCTGTGATCATAGAGGCCTAGGTGTGCCATTGGAGTTCATTTAATCCTTAACTTGTATCATCACTTCCTTGGAGATAAAATTTTAGAGGAAATTGAAATTCCTTGTTCTTAAGCTTTGAGAACCTGATGAAAATTATAAACCTTCTCTCCAGTAAGACACACTTTCATATTTCATATGCATACATTTGAAATCCACAAAGGATCCCAAGTTAGAGAATCCTGACCTAAAGGTTAAGTGCTTCTGAGCCTTTTATCATACCATGACATCCAGAGAAATGATGATATTTTGCAGGATACTGGGATAAATTAAAGGGATTTAGTGGGAACTATATGGGAGTTGATGGAAAAAAATGTTTTCTTTATATAGTGCAATTATTGTGAAAGAAAAAACATGTTAGAATATTAAATATTGAATTTATATAAACTTCCAAATAAAAATCTTATAAAAAATTTAATGAAACATCTGAGATTGTTTCTGCAATTATAACTTTTTTATGTAGGGTTTTATGATTGAAATAACTGCATGCAATTCCTAAACAAGACAGGTTTACAGTGATTACTTCAAATTCTTGGTGGTCATTACTAATGACTTAATTCATTATTAATGATTAGGTTCATTTGAGTAGGTGGTAAATTTAAAACAATTTTCATAACAATTCAAAATTTATAATTATAAATTATATTTGATTTATAATTTGATTATATTTGATTCTGATAGCGCTTACTTTTTCCCCACTGGCAAACATAATGTGGAAATGTCTTGTGATAATGTGACTGGATTTAGAATATATTCAAACTTTTCATATCAAGTGTATATTACAGAGTAATGATGAAGGGCTAATATGTAGTATGATTGAGTTATTAGAGCAATGAGTCTGCAGTTAACTTGGACATAACTAAAAGGACATATCAGCAATAAACAAAGCAGAAGAATCCAGTATATATAAAGGTAGAGATTGGGGGCTGGGTCCATAAGGGATATCTACCTTTCTTGATTACACCTTAAGGCTGAGAGTCTTGCTCTTTGAGCACTGAGTACCAGTACTCATCCTTCAGCTCCAAGACTCATTGTGCATGATGAGCAACACAGCAATTGGCTTTTAAATAAATACACCTAAGTAAAAAAAGTCTATATTAACCAAAACAAAGAGACATCCCACAGATGGGGAGAAAAGTTTTGCACTCCATACAACTGCTAAGGGATTGATCACAAAGATCTACAAAGAACTCACATAGCTCAACAGAAATAAAGTAAACAATACAGTCAAAAAATGGGCAGAAGAACTCAAAAGACACTTATCCAAAGAGGAAATGCAAACAGCCATCAGGCAGATGAAAAAATGGTCAACATCCCTCATAATCAGGGAAATGCAAATTAAAATCACAATGAGATACCACTTTACACCAGTTAAGAATGGTGCATATCAATAAAACTAGCAACAAAAAATGTTGGCAAGGATGTGGTGACAAATTAACTCTTCCCTGCTGGTGGGAATGCAAACTGGTCCAACCTCTATGGAAAGCTGTATGGAGTTTCCTCAGACTACTGAAAATGGAGCTACCTACCATATGACCCAGCAATTCTACTCCTAAGGATCTATCCAAAGAACACAGAAATATCAATTCAAAAGAATACCTGTACCCCTGTGTTTATTTCAGCACTATATATAATAGGTAAAACTTGGAATCAACACAAATGACCAAAAACAGATGACTGGATCAAGATGTGGTATATATTACATAATGGAATACTATTCGGCCATCAAAAAGATAAACTAATGTCATTCGCAGCAACATGGATGGAGCTTGAAGGGATTATGCTCAGTGAAATAAGTCAGAAGGAAAAAGAAAAATATCTGATAGTTTCATTTATAGGAGGAATATAGGGAATAAGAAAAATAATAACAGCAAGAACAATAACCAAATGGGGGGGGGGGTAACCACAACAGAACAAAACAAAAATAAACAGACAAATACAAATCAGAGACAGTCTTCAGAGGAGGAGGAGGGAAAGGGATCAAAACGAGGGTGGGAAGAGCACAAGGAACTGTGGTGATGGTGTATGGGTGAATTGATGGTGGAAAGTCTATGGGAACTACACCTGAGAAAAGAAAGCAAATATACTCAAGTGGTAGGATATCCCTTAGCTTTGATAATTTGAAGAAACACAGGTACTGTAAAACAAGTTTTTGTTGTGCTTACCACCTGTTGGACCGTGGGCCACTCTAGGGTCCATGATTCTTGGGGTGCACTGATTCTTTTGGACTCCTTTCTGAGAATCCTTAATCAAACTGCCTTTTACCAGGGGTGAACTGCCTATAGGCACCAAACACTGCAGTCCTTCCTGGCTACTTTTAGGGTTGAATTGATAGCTGTCAAGCAGCTATCAATTCAATGGTGTCAAGTATCTCACACCAAATGAACTCTGTCACTTGAAAGACTACAGTTTATATAGCTGAGCTTGTGAAAATAGAGGGGATAAAAAGAGATCATGGCTTTTGTCCTTAATAGTACTATCTCTTACATATGAAATGACTTAGGCATAGTTACAAAGTAATAAAAAATAATAAAAAGTATAAATACAGTACAGATGGAATATATAATAGATGACAATGACTAGAGTATGATTAGAATATATGTTGCCTGCACCTGGTTGTAATTTTTCTTAAATTTTAATATTCTTTTACTAACTACAATAGTCAATGTCCAGATAAAAATAACTAGATATAAAGTTAAGTAGATGACTGAAAAAGAGAAATCTAAGATATGACAACTGTTGCCACTTCTAGGAGTGAAAACAAATAAAGGAAGCAAAAGAAAAATTAGTGACACTGCAGAGCTGAAACAGATCTCTGAGGAAAAGTTGCTGCTCCTCTGGTCTTAGTGTTTCTGGGTGTAGAGCAAGAACTCCATAGGACCCAATGTCTGGGATGCTAGACCTCTATGGCAGGAACACTGCTTGACTGCTGGTGTTGTCTTTGAGTCAATAAAAACTATAGAACTGTAGAAAAACCACAAAATGGACTCAGCTATTGCTACAGAAAGACCCTGCTACTACCACGATGAAGTAAGAATTGCTGGGTGAAGCACACATGAACTATGTGAAGTGGTTGTGAGACAGACAGGAGGAGAAAAAGTCTCTTGTCTTCGCTCAGCCTTGAAGTCTCTCTTTCATACCCTCAAATAGGCACCCATTTAGGAAAAAGGTGTTCCTAAGAGTTCTGGCTTGGTCCGATTCTTATTCCAAAATCAAGAGAATCAATATGTTAGATACAGTTATCGTATCTATTCTTCTTATACATAAAGGAACTGATGAAAGCACCACAGAGTGCTTCGATGGGCCCTCTAAGCTCACTGTACTTCAGACTTAAGACTCCACATCCTACCTGTTTACCACAAGCCCTCATTTATACTGGTGAGCTGCAGTGGCATTTTGGGTTTCCAAAACAAACATTTTTCAGTTCCAATGTTTGGAAATATCTATTGTCCTTAATAGCACTATCTTTCTTACATATGAAATAAGTGACTATTTCATATATAATACTGGATATTCTTTTTCTCTAGCACACAGTCATTTTAGGAAATGGCTACCGGTCCCTGTGGAGAAGATTTTCAATATATATTAATGGCACTGCTTCAGAATCCTTCCTTAAGGGCATTTAGCCTTTCCTTCAATTAAGGAGCTTAGGTTGGAAAGTAATTGGGAGGTTGCAACTGTACTGTGGTGAATATAGTTATATGTTGACCATCATATGTGGATTTCTTATATTATGTGAAGATGATGATAATTTTAGTAAGCTGGTCATCTGTTTCATTCCTAGGATTACCATAATAACTTGTCACAAAAATCCCGATTATTATTGTATTTCTCATGCCAAAGAGATATGGTTAGGGTATGGATAGCTGCCAGAGCCTAGCTTTAGTGTAAAGGGCAACATTTAAGGTATACAAATTACCATCATTCTCTCTTTCCCCAGCACACTTCCAGTATTTGCTGGTAGAGTTACCGTTCTAAAAATACCAATTTGATAATATTTGTTCTATGCTTAAATTCACAGAATAAAAGTTTCTGAGGCAACTATTTTTCAGTGTTGGAAACTTTTGTCTCCAAAGGCAGTACTTTTGGTTTATTCAACTGAAACATGTTAATATAAAGAAAATTGAATATTGTAGTATGTTATGCCATTTCAAACTAAGCAGCCCCTAAATTGTACCTGCTCTAGAACCATATATAGAACATTTACTTTTTACATAGAACCTAACCTAAATTACATGCAAATTCTTAAATCATTTTTGGCAAGGCAGTGAATTTAATAATCTGTGATTGAGTGTGTGGTCATTTGCACTGAAGTGAGGGATGTTAATTACTATAATTGTTTCATATGAATAAATCAATCATAATCCTTTTAGAACTCTCCCTCCAAAAAATGCTTTTTAGCATGGTTTTATTACTCTAATGCCTATCTTTCTCACATGAATTAGGTAGCCATCAAAGTTTCACTTCACCTCAACTTGATATTTCAAAAATTAACAAGTACAATAACAGTGTTTTTAAACATTCCTTTGCATTGTTGATGTTTGTTTCTTTTAATGATAGTTGATGAATTTTCCTTTCTCCTTAAGCACTGGCCATGTACTAATCTAGTTTTGGTTGGAATCAACAGTAATAACAGTAGTACAGTTTGAAAAGATTGGCAGTTGAGAACTTATTATCACTCAATAGAATGGTGAGATTCAGTGGGGGTAGGGATAGAGGGATATTTGATCTTTCTTGGTATTTTTTGTTGTTTATTAATATTGTCTTTCTCTCTTTTTGTTATTAGTACTGTTCTGGTAATAACTTTCCCTACCATTTAGTGATATCTTTTAGTGGTCCAGATGAGTGAATCAACATCTCAGGAGGAACAGACATCTGATCAGGTACATGACCTACTTAGGTTTCTAGCCATTTATGAAATAATTTGAGATTTAGCATTCTTAGAAAAATTGAGAAGCGATATCATATTCTATCATTAGTTATTTCTCTTTTTAGGTGAAGTATCTGCATCAGCTTTTTGCAAAAGTACAGAAAGTCTATTGGTAGTTGAATCACAGTGATGTACTTTCATTGATTGGTTTGGTTCCACTATCACTTATATAAAAAAAATCTGTTACTGTTTAGATTTACTAAAACAGTTGTTTTGTGTGATTTTATTTAGTGTGGTGTTTATTCATTATGAGAACTTTTAAAAATAAAAAGCTTGTTATACCAGAGTATAAAATACTGTAACCTCTGGTTCCTTTTGGGTGGCACTTATTAACACAGTTTCCATTTCAGGAAAATGAGAATGAAGACGAAGAATGGCAAACAGAAATAACTGAAGTGGAGGAAACTATTGAGGTAGAATTGTCAAGAATAGTCAGATGTTTATGCTAATGAGTAAACTGGACAAGTTAATTTTCTTACGAAGAAGGGAAATAAAGTATGTTGGGATTCAAAAAAATAACCAAATGGCAAATGAAAAGAAAAACTCATGTTGATCATTATGCTGACTCATTTGACTCAGTTGTAGGAAGTGTTCATAAATAGAATAAAGAACTGTTAACCTAAGTACAGTAAACACTGATTTTTAGGGAAACTTCATATCATTCTGAAAATGTAATTGCCATATTAATTAGTAAATTTATGTTAAAAAATATAGCATCAATGACATTTTATAGAAGAAGAGACAATTAAAATTGCTATATGTATTCACCATTAAGTTGACTAAAGTGAATCATAATAATATTTTATTATCATTCTTTTAAAAGTATATCAGCATGAGTACAAAAGTTATTTTGCCATTTATTCATAAAATTACCCTTTAATTTCCTCAATTAAGATGAAAATGTTTTTCTTTTTACCACAAACATGGAAGGGGATTCTAAAAACAAATTAACATTTTCAAAGATTTAATTTTACTATGCTGTGGCCTCAAGTTGTATTTCTAGAAAGTATTGTATAATTCAAAGATTAATGTACATCTGTGATGATATTCTTAGCATATTACTTTGTTAGCTGTAGGAAGATATGATGACATATTGAACCAATGCATTTTATTTTGTGAACTCAATAGACTGTGATTACTGCTTTCCTTTTAATACACAGCATTAAATCCTAGCAAATTAAACAGGGATATCTGGTTATTACTACCAGGCATTTATATGCAGTCTTTATCTGGGAGAGTTGAAAAAATATTGAGAGAAGGCAACTAATTTGGCAGTTGGTGTTTCTTTTTTCCTTTCAGAGTTCACAGAGTGTACCAGATGGTTCTGTACTGGATATCAGGAGCAATGTGGCAGAAAATGCAACAGATGAAATCCAGTCCCAAGGTAGAGAGACCTAACTTTTCCTGCAAACAACAAAATTTAAAACTAATACATTTAAAACTAATTTATTGGGAATGCATTCATAAAGATTTTACTTTCTAAAAATATATCCTGAGCAAATAAATAAATGAGTAAATAAAATCCCAGGGATAGTTAAAAAGCAGTTTGGGAAATAGTTTAAAGTGTATTCCTTTCACCTTCTACTAATACTTTTGAATCAATTTTAGCACTATTTATTTTGTAATTTAAAGAAAAAATTTAGGTAAGAGAGCTTAAACATAGCAGACAACCCATTAATACAAAAATAAGATGGAGAACCCTAATGATTTGGCCTTCTTACTTTCTGTTTCTTCTTTCTATATTTGACCAAACAGTTAGCCTGTTTGATTTTTAGTCTTATTCTTAAGCCAAATCCCACACCACTATGTAGATTGAGCTAGTAGCGGACCAAAAAGGCAACAAATAAATTGATGAGGCATTCATCCTTTTCACTACAGGTTCTTCTAACTTTAGCTATGTTGTGAAATCTAATATAACAGAAATTCTTTACAATATTTTAAATATACAATTTCAATTGATTGAAATTTCCTGCAATTTGGCTTACAAGTAGTGTCTAGTACTGATAGATCTTGTGCATGGCTGAATTACAATAATAATTATTAAAGTGTTTTCTAAACTATAAATTGCTACCTAGATGCGAGTTGTAACTTTTAGGGTCTTCCCTTTCTCCAAAGTGTTTTTCTGCCTTTTAAACCAATTAAAAGCAATTATTTACTATTTCTTCTGTTTTCTCTTGTATTAATTATTTTATTTTCTTACACTGTTGTTTGTTTTTATACAGTATTTGATTTCTCCCCTCAGGTGTAGTCCCTGTAAATATCCCACCACCACCATATCACCTGTGAACCATCACAATGGTCCCTTGTGCTCTTCCACCCTTGTTTTGATCCCTCATTCTCTCGCTCCCCTACTGTGAGATCTAAAGTTTCCTACAAATTTTGTCTCTTTTTTTTGGCCCTTTGTTTAGTTTCCCTATTTTCCTCCTATAATTGATATCATCTGATATTTTTCCTTTTCTTTTTGACTTATTTTACTGAGCATAATCCCTTTATTATTATTTATTAATACATATTATAATATATACTCCTTGAGAACCAAACTTTTAATTTTTATTCTCTTTATTTTAAGCTTTATAGCATTTTCATAGCTTCACTAACTTTTCAAGTCCCTCTTGCTCTACTGCCTCCAATCCCCACCTAATCCCACCCTCTCTACCTCCACTATGCAGTTTGTTTAGGCAACTTGTTGTAAATTTAATCAGAAGTCCACTTTGGCCAAATTTGCAACTGCAAAACTTCACACACCTAGTCCATTACATAATTTATTGCTTTTCTAGAAAACATATAAATCAAGAGTTGGTGTTCTTCCTGTACTTTCAATTTATGTTCCAGTATTGCTTTCCAGTGAGTGGTAGAAGGAAGTGTATTTTCGTTAACTCTATTCATCTTAGTGTGAGATATATATACTGAAAATACTGAAGTTGCTTTTGGTATATAACATTTATTCAGTGACCAGTCATTATTAAACCTAGTATTCTGAATCTCCCTTTGTAAATGTGCGTGAGTGTGTGTGTGTGTGTGTGTGTCTAAGAAGTGGGAAATTCATATTGAAACTTCACTATGTAAAAGGAAGTATCTTTATCTTTGCTCTATACTTGCCAAAATTAAAATGATGTTACCTTGCCAGGCAACAACCAGAATGCAGTCAAATACATATCTCTGCATAGGAAATACTGCAGCTAAAGATTCTATATGAATTCCTCATTTCCCTAGTATTTCTGCTCTTCAGGTTGTGAATATAACTTTCATTTGAGAAATCCTTGTTTTAAATTATTAGCTTTGTTTAAATTATTTAAATATTATTTTGCTTAACTCTGTTCATATCACAATAGCCCAAAATGAACAAATTTTTGTTGGAAAGTGACCTTTCTTATAGTTATTGAATTTTAATTTCAGTAATTTTTAATACTACTTCTTTCCTCCTTTTTTCATAGTAGTCATTCTGTATTATGTACAGAAGTTAAGAAATCAGATAAGTTTTAGATAAGGCTATGTTTAAAGAGACTATCATACCATCTCCTTTTATAGATCACCTGGGTGAATTTTCACCCATTTAATCAAGCAATCAATCAGTAGACATTATGTTTCTCTTAGTGAAAAAATAATCTGTTAAGGTTTATTAGACTATGGATTATAATTCTCTCCTGTATATGTCCTTAAGTAGGGTTGTACTGAGGCCATGTCCAGCACTGGGCCATGTCTAAGTTAGGAAATGATAGAAATTCCTATAAAACTGAACCTTTGCAAGTATGAATAAGAAATTATTTTGTGTTCATATTTATTTAGTTAAAAACATTTATGTCCATAGTATCTGAATTGGTCTTTGTGTGTTAGAAGATAGATTAATATGGGAATGAAGGAGTATATATTAGGGGAGAATTTTAAAGGCTCTTAATTCTGCATATCAGTGGAGACTATGCAAGCACTAGCATTATAGCTTAGCAACCCATTAAAACCATCTATACTAGAAGGGCACTAGCAGGCTGTGATGAAGATGAGAATGCCCCAAATCTTGTGCAGGTTTATTAATGAGCCATGGCAGATAGCAGATATTAAGTTACTATACATTTTTAGAATTACCCTTAAAGTAGGAGGAATAATATCTACCTTTGGTTATACAGGAGCAGTTAAAAGCAAAGCAAGTAAATTAATAAAAAAAAATGTCTCTTTCACATTTATGTGAAGTGGAAATAAAAGTATTTATATTACTGAGCATAGTGACAAAACAGAATGAAACCCCCCCCCAAAAAAAGTGGTTAATTTGCAAATACAAATGAGAGGTATGGGAGAATATTACATTATTATCCACCTCATTTCTCCATATCCAAAAACAAACAAAAAAATCGACTGAGGAGGAACTAAAAACAGTGTTCAGACTTGTATTCCAGTTGTGCTGGAGGGCGGGAGACTACAACCCTGCACTGCCACACCTGGCCTGCTGAATCACACTGGGTCTAGCAAGCATCTATTTCTGCTGAGGCAGCTCTAGCTGTGGCTCCTCTGATCCCATTTCTTAGGAGACTGCCCCAACTTTAGTGTAAGTCAGGTCTGGATAAGTGTTCTGGATTTCACCTTTGAATATGGTGCAGGTTCGAGTTCACACAGGTGCCATTCAAGGTTTTTTTTTTTTTTTAGACCATTGAGTATTGAAAATGTAACAGTGTTTGGCACCAATCAAAGATTATAAGGGGTTGTATAATAACCTTGTATATCTAAAAGATTGTAAGGCTTGAAAGGTGGGGACCCTGAAGAGGATATAAGCCAGAGGATTAGTCAGCTTGATTTATTCATCAGATGGCTTCAGAAGAGATGGGTTGCACAGTAGGCTGCCGACCCACTTAGCAGACCTTTCACAGGAATTGAATTTTCAGACTTCTCTAGATCTTTGTGGACTTTCAACCTCTGAGATCTTTGCAGAGACCTGGTCACTGCATCTGGCTCTGACATCACCTGTAGAGAGCACCATTGGCCAGGGCCCTGTGTCTCTAAAGAGCTGTTTGTTGTTGACTTATGCCAACAGCTCTCAAAGAACTGTAACATTGGTGTCTCCAGCACTGGCACCTGGTGACTATCTACCTGTGACTGGCACTGCTTACTTGTGTCTGGCCACCTCTGAGAGCTGTCCACCACTTCTGATCACCTGGCAGATGATCCTGGTGCTGTAGCATCCGGCACTGTCTGGTCCAGCCCCTAGTACTATCCAGCCCTTCAGACTTGCTATGGGCTACTGTGGTGTCATCTCAGTAACCCTATCTGTGAACACCTCTAGCTGCCATTCTGAGTTGGAACCTGGTCCACTGTTTACCAGTGTGCCACCAGTGCCAGGCCCTTGTTGAAGAAACTGGTGACTACTGGACACTGCAGACACTATCTGGGCCAAGACAACCAGCCATTTGTGGCCTTAGAAAACTCCTTCCTTTTTCCTAATCCTCCCTTTGTTAATAAACCCCATTGTCATTGCACTCTGAACCTAAGTGGTATCTTGCAATTGTGAATACACGAGTGAGAACTCACAAACAGTGACTTGTCCCCCCACCTTGTTCTGCTAAGAAAAAGTTCTACAATTCTGTGTGCTAATGTCAATAAAAATAAATGGACTTCAACTTCAGATGGACTTTACTATATCTTGGAAATCTATATGTGTTTGTTCTATATTCTTTTAGACCCACACAACAGTTGTTTGAAAAGTTTTTCATGCATAAGTAATTCCATGATACCGCCATTCCTTCATCTTAGTAATAATATATTTTATTCCATAAAAGTTAGAGGCTGTGAGGGAATATTCTCAGTGTAGGGTAGGAAACATCTTATATCATTCAAGTCTATCATATATATTCAAGTTTATTATATATTTAGTATCAGTACCTCATAACTTCTCAGACCCTGGGCACCATTGTTTAATCTCTCCTCTAGGTTCTACTTTCCTCTCTACATTGGCTTTGGTCTTTTACGTTTTATACACACACACACACACATATCTCCTACTTTTAAAGAAAAACCCTCTCCTTCACAATTACATTCCTAAGGCAATTGTCCACTCATCTAGTTTGCACTTTGCCTAAAAGTCCTTCCTTAACCCAGTGTAGTCTAAGTTCCATTCTCATCACAGAAATTGCTCTCCTTTGAGTCAGAAAAACTGGGTGCTAGTTTCAATGTATACTTTCTGTTTTTTATATCATTAGATTTTTCTGTAGCGTTTGACACACTACCCCTTCCTCTGTGATAATACATTTTATTTTTGTCTGCCCAGCATCTCTTTGTGGAGCCATCCTTCTCTTTCACTTAACCTATTCACTTTATATGGTTAGACCCTACCTCTTTAGATCCAGAAATGAGTGGTGATCCAAACCTGACCAGTCAGAATAATGACTATCCCTTCAATGATGTTAATAGTTCAGAAACAGAAATATAACTTATGCCAAGTCAACTAAAAAATTCCTAGATTTTTTTCAAACTGGAATTTTAATGACTGATTTTTAGGTAGTCAATGATAAGGGTTATCAATCTAAAGCTTCTGTGACCATTTTTTATCAACAGGTAAGGACAACATGTCTAAAAATTAACTCAACAGAGCAAAGTAGACACTAGAGGTGGATTTCAGCTGTACCTAAAAACCAGACTTTTCAGCTATATAAATTAATACATTCCAGTTTTAATTTAATCCTTGTGAGATGGATTTTTATGGCTGGAAAATGAAAGAATCTCTACTAATACATCATTCTTGAAGCTCTATTTTCTATTTCTGTGATTCTAATCTATACTATTTTCTCCTGATTCCCCAGTAATACTCAGAGTCCTAGATGTGTCCATTTTCTGCCCACTCCTTAACTATATAGTATAAAATTCATTTCTTGGTCCTCTTCTTGATACCAAGCCAACGTGCTTACTGCCTGGTGTACATACGGTCAATGTTATGATGACATTTTGAAAAAAGAAAGGGCTTGCTTGCAAATCATCTGGCAAGAAGACAGAAGTTAAATATGTCTTGCATTCAAGGAAAAAGGAATGAGTTTATATTGATTTTGGGGGGAGAAAGTTCAAGAACTGAGGAGTTAAATTTTATTGTATAAGGGGCAGGCTAAGGGCAAATTAACATAGATATGGTTAAAGTCTCTCAAGTAGTTACAAATCACTCCAATTGGGGAGAGATCTTCTTGGAGGATAGACCCCTTGCTTCTAAATGTGGCTTGAGAGGTAACTTTTTCTTGCCTTAATGGTTCCAGAAGTTAATTTTTTTAAAAAAGATTTATTTATGCATACAAGAACTGGGGTACAGGTCAAAGGTGTAGGGGGGTGGTGAGAGGATTCTCTAGAGACAGAGCTGGGAACAGAACAGGCAGATTGACTGAAGCACACTGCTGAAGGGAGCAATGGGCGAGGCAGAAGAGGTCTGCTTCACATTTTGGGTCCCCTCCCTGGTAGCGGGCAGGTATCAGACTCATGCTGCAGTGGCTGAAGTTTGCTTCATAGTGCATTGCTTAACCCATTGCGCCACGAGGGAGGCTCCACCAGAAGTTAGTTTAAGATCAGTTACTTCGACTACATGCAGGCTGTATGACCCACTGTCTAGCATCATACTCTATTGTGTCTGTGAAGATAAAAGATAGTTAACCATGCTCAACTTCCTGCTGATAGCAAGTCTATCACAGTTTCATTCTCACACAAGAAATTCTGAGTGAGCTCCTTCAACCGTAGTAATAACAACTTTTAAGGAGATAGTTTTCTCATCATGACTATCAGCTAAATATAGTTACTATATCCATTTCACAGAAGTTGAAACTGAGTTTGAGGTGTTGGGTTAATTGTTCTAAGTCACATGGATAGTAAAGTTAGTTAGAATTTGAATCCTGGCATTTCTGATTCCAGTGTCCAATCCCATGCAGATACTAAAGGACAATTGTGTATTAAACACACACCACAATCTTTTCTTTCAGTTCTGGAGATTTTGATGTGTCTTCTCAGTGCACTATCTTGATCTACTATCTCCATCCTGCATTTAAAAAATTAAAAAGACTAAAAATATGAGGGTAGGGAAAATATGTTTAAATAGACATGTGTGACAGACTGCTTTACTACCTGTTCAGCAGACATTTCCGCACTTTTTTGCCTGATACACTGAATCTTCATTTTGTAGCAGATGGAAATCACTGATATCTGAGAACTCAGTCAAAACCCTGATATGAAGGAATCATTGATCAAAACTATTTATAGCAGTCTGTTTTCCTTTTATCAGTGATTGGTCTAGAGGAGTCATATAACCTAATTAAGGTCAATGAGATGTAAAGGAAAGTCTTGGCGTGGGAAATCTGGGATCTCCTCTTCTTAGAGAATGTCAAGAGGAGAGGACTCCTTTGTTTCCAGTTCTTTTCTCCTGTAAAAAAGTAATGCCAGGAAGTGCAATAGGTGTATTGTGAAGCATAAACACACACAAAAAATGAATGATGAACAATAGAAATAGTGTACCTTCTTAAAACACCAAACTGCTTAATGACTCCCCATTAAGTCAAAGATAAATGTCTATATGTCACTTGTCTGATTTTCTCTCACTTTCAGGTATTCCAATATAGCATGCAAATGGTATAAAAACCTTTTTTTTTCTAAAAATATTTGAAAGTGTAAATTAAAATCTACTTTTAGTATTTCTTACCTTTTACTTTTTTTCACCCAGAATCAGATATTAAGGGGGAACTAAAACTCTCAAGTGATTCAATAAAGGACTCAAACACTGGAGTCTCAAAGAATGCTGTGATTAGAAAACCTGCAAAAGTGATTTTCAACTTAGATGAAACTGTATTGAAACCAAGCCTAGAACCACCATGGAAGAAAAATCTTTTTGAAAGAGTGGAGGCAAGAGCCCAGGAAATGCAGCAGAAAATAATAGATAAGGATAATATAAAGAAGGAACTAGAAAAAAAAGCCGAAAAAAAGCTACTGAGGGATGATTTGGCCAGAGAGTGGTTTAATATTGATAACATGACCCTGAATACTCGTGCATATTTGCTTGACAAACTTCTACCCACCTTAGTTCCTGGAGTGGAAAAAATGTTAATGCAAGTAGAAAAGAAGAATCTTTTGGAGAAAGCTGACATTCCAACAAAATTTGATCCAATTAATTATTTGGGGGAATACTTAATGAGAAACAATCCTTATTATATCAAAGACTCAGGAATGTCTGGATATCAGAGGGTGATGAAAGATGTCACAGAACACCTAAAGATACATGTTCCCGACACTATCAGTAACAGGTAAGCATTTTTTATATATTCAGTTGATGATCTTGTTTCTTTTTTGGTAAGATTTATTTATTTATACATACAAGAACTGGGGTACAGGCCAGAGATGTGGGGGGTGAAAGGATTCACCGAGACAGAGTGGGGAGCAGAACAGGCAGATGGACTAAAATACACTGCTGAGGGGGTTAGCGGGTGAGGCAGAAGAGATCTGCTGCACCATGCGGGTCACCTTCCTGGCCAGAGATGGAACTCCTGCTGCAGTAGCTGTGGATGCTTCATAGCACAGTACTTAACCCCTTGAGCCACCAGGGAGGTCCCCTGATCTCCTTTCTTACATTGAGAAGCAAGTGGAGCATAATCACATGTATAAGACTTGAAGTAAGTGATTTTATAATATTTGTTGAACTATGTGCCTCATAATTTATAAGACACTGAAAACTAATGAAGTATATTAAGTTCCATGTATTCATACATTTAGGTAAGTTACTGGGATCTTAAGCGTGTGTGTGTGTGTGTGTGTCTGTCTGTCTGTCTGTCTGTCTATTTGTCTGTCTTCCTGCTGAAAAGCAAACTGTGAGAAAGGAGGGAATTTAAAAAATTTTAACTTTACAGGTAGATAAAACCAGAATGTATAAAGAGTTATACAATAAAATGTCTCTTTTCCATTCTTATCCTCCATCTATTCTACTATACCTTTAACATGGATAATCACTGTTCTTGGTTTTTAGTAGATCATTTTAGAATTTCTTTATGTATACATAAGCAAATGAGAATATGAATTCTTAATTTTCTTTCTGTTATACAAAAGTGTGTGAATGAGTCACAATTATTTTTCTGTTTTTCACCTGCCATTTATCCTTTGTGATGCAAAAATTTTTTATTTCTGTGTGTTGGAGTTTATTTTATGGCTTCTGGAGTTTAAGTCATTGTTAAAAAATTTAAGATAATTAAAGAATTCCCCCATGTCGCTTGTGAAGTTATTATTTTAATAATTGATTCATTTGGAATTTATCCTAGAGTGTGATGTAAGATGTGGATCCATTTCATCCTTTTGTAAATGGCTACATAGTGACCCCAATAAGAATTGTTGAATAATTTATCTTTGCCCCAGTATTTTGAGATGAATCATATATTTTGGAATATATTACTGGAATTTTTATCCTATTCTATTGGTCCATCTCTATTCAGCACACTGCTTTAATTATTGAGACAGTTAAATATATTTCAATAAATCTGACTTTAGTAACACCTATTATTTACCCTTCTATCTTTCTGACCCCTCCTTATTTCCATGTGTTTGCTTTTTAATATGAGCTATTTGGAATTCCTGAAATAAATTCCACTTGGTTGCTACTTATTTGTTTACATTAAAATGTGCTTCTTTCTAATAAGAGAATAAATTTTAATTCTTTTAGTTACATATTTTCAGGATATTCTCTTACTCTCTGTCTCTCTCTCTCTCTACCTACCTACTTACCTACCTATCTATCTCTATATCTATCTATCTCTGTCTGTCTCTAGTAGTAACAAATGAAAGAATTTCCTCCCTTTTTGGGAAGGCTTCTTTTTTGTGTATCTTTGTGGATACATGGGTTAATTTAATATATATTCACTGTATTTTCATCCATTGTAGTCATCTTTTCTTTTTGATGCTCAAGCTGATCCAATTTTGTTTTCCTCTGATACTGCTCCATTAGTCTTGTATTTCCATTACTTCTAGGCTCTATCAAGGCTAACAAATATAATTTTAAGAATAAAAGTTGATGTTGATAATTTCATATCAAATGTAATGTTATAGGGCATTACCTAATTTCTTGATTTTGTGTTTGGATTTCTTTTTTTTTTTCCTTATGCTAAAAAGTCTTGATTCTTAACAACATGGACAGAAATGCTTATTTGTTTGATCCTACAATTTATATAAAGTAGCTTTAAAATAACATAGCAGCAAGCTTATTAATAATAGAGCTACTAAATGAGGTTCAGATTTATTTGTAGCTCTTTGTTCTTAGACTATATCCTAAGTATATGTATGTAAAAAGTTGAAACCACACAAATCAAGAAGAAACAAGGAGCTAAATTCCTTATAACCAGAAAAAGGCCTTTTTTAACCATGGCTCAAAATCATGAAAATATAGATAAATTTAGTTACATAAAAATCAAACTCTTTTACTTAGAAAATTGAGTCATAATACTCATTTCTGCTAATTGTAGTACAAAAGTAATCATAGACAATATGAAATGAACGTGTACAACTGTGTTCTAATGAAACTTTATTTATGCAAACAGCAGGCTCAGATTTGACGGGTTTGCTGACCCGTGATCTAGATAATATCTGTCAGATTGCTACCAGAACTATAAAATAAATAAGACACTTTGACTCTCTGAATCTCTTCCTAAGTCTCCGTATTTTATTTTGAATATATACTGATCTGGAGACTAATACCAAAATTTATAAAGGAACCCAATTAGTGACTTAGTATCCTTCCTATAAGGTAAGCAGCTTATTACAAGCTTTAGAAAATAATTTTTATGGAATCAAGTTTATATATTCCCCTGGAATAAAGTAAGAGACATGTACAGAAATCTTGTTTTATTTTATGTGTGAGCATGGAATTTTTATTTCCAATTGACGCAGTCTTCCTCAGAGTGTGATTGCCTACCAGTTGCCTGACAAGGCCTACTGCTTGGTTAAAAGTACAGATTTGTAGCTTCTTCCTCAAATCTTCTGAATCAGAACCTCTAGGAAAGCATTTAAAACAAATTCTAGTTTCAAGATCAGTCATTTAGAGAAACCAAATTAAGAATTTTAGTACTAGTGAAAACTTTGAACACCTGGGAACAGTTTCATTAAACTTAATAAATAGCTTAAAGAATATTTCCATTCACCATCTATTCTTACAAAGCAATACATTAGATTTAATAGATCTATTCCCTTAAAAAAAATACTTAGGATTTTGGAAGTGGTGTCAAGCCTATAAATCATCTATTGACAAATGCTCCTGTTAGAAATATGTAAATTTCAATCAGTACATAAAAATAGACATTTGTAAATATCTATAATAGGAATAGTAAAGGGCATACTAGGATTCTGGTTTAGGGTCCATTGTTAACCAATGCACCCTATATATAACCCAGATGATTATTTCACTACTGTTTCTTGAACTGGGAGTTTGGATATTTAGGGTCAATTTGAGACTTGATAAGAACCCTTATTTCTCTTAGAGCAACAGTGTTGTAGGAAATGAACTTATTGCTTAAAAGTAATTAAAGATTTTTTTCGTTGAGTTGTCAGAATTAGGGCATCATCTCTTTCTGGCAAAAATCCAAGATCGATATGACAACATGTGACAGTGTTAGGAATATGTAGAATATTCAGAAATCCTAGGGATGCTATGTATCAGTACAATATGTATTGATTTAAAGCTTGGATAGCTTACCAAAAATAGGTATGTTACCAAAAACAGCCATGCTTTTAAATTCTCTAAACTATCATTGTTAGTATTATCTTTAACCCATTAGATTTAAAGAAGTCTATCTTAGAAATGAGAGTTTCCCTTATTTATGTTCAAGAAAAAAGACAAGATTTTTGTTTGGTTTGTCCAGACTTTATCTTCTGGTGATAATATCAAAGAATTCAATTATCTCAACCTGATCTGAAAAGTTTACCTACTGTACAAAAATGAGAAATAAAGTATATTATAAAAAATAAAAAGCTTACCTGCTTCCCAGGATAAAAGGGGATTTATTTTCTTTTTGTTATGTAAGAACAATAGATACAGAAGACATTCTGAGTTCCAAATGAGTAAGGAGATTGATAGTGGTGGCCACTTATCTGAAAAATAAAATATCACTGGTAAGTTTTAGATATTCATTATACTAATATTTCTTTTCACCAGAATTCCTGAAAGACAGATAGGGAACTGAATTACACACTTCAATTCTTACAAGAAATTTTGCAAAACTGTTAAGGAGGTTAGTTTTGTGTTATTTTGCTTTTCTTCATATTTGCTTTCCTTTTAGCATCTTTTAATCTTTTCCCTTTATCTCTTGATTCCTCCAGTACTAGGAAATATAGATTTTATAAGTCACTACTGCCTTACTGTGAGTTAATAATAAAAAATATTTGCTCTTAAAATAGAATTACAAACTTTTAATAGCCTGCTAGTGGTGATATTTACATACTCCAGAGAAGCTGAGCCTGTTATAGTATAAATATATTTCTTCTCCACCAGATCTGATGCATAGCCCCCATCTTAGAATGAGAGTGAAAATGAACTAATAAATAGATCTAGGAGAACCAAGGCAAAAATTTGGATCTTTTTTTCCCTTTGTGGTAGTTGTAGTGATAACATATCTAGTTCTGCCTTGGTAATGATCTCTGACTCCTACCTCTGTTATATTTCATAATCATTATGGAGTCTACTCTATACCATAAGTTATCTTTTGGGCATTTTTCCAGTGACAGATTAATAATGGAACATTTAATCCATGAAGAGAAAGTCCATAGTATTATTGTCTCTACCACAGCTACGTAATATAAAAATAAAGCATATTAATGCTTAAACATTAAAGATGTACAAACCAAGTAAAAACTAAAAGGCACAAGTCCTTATTTTACTTAAAATAATTCCTGATATATTAACTCATGCACGTTGTTCAAAGAGCTTGTGCAGACTGTGTGACAAATCTGTTGAGTATGTTTCTGTTAAAATGTCATATCTGCAAATGGTTTGAAGGAATTACTTTTTGTATTTTTTAAAACCCTGAAAATATCTAACTCATCCTTACAAGATGTCAGCACTAGAATTTGGCAAAATCAAGAGAACGTTTTATCCTTGATATGGGTCTTCTCAGGTGCCAGGAGACAGTGACTTCCTAGGCAAATGTTTCTATATTTATGCACCACACCAGATGCCACCTATTTCATTTGTCAAACCCTGTGCTTACATTATGCTAGGAAATCCCATAGATGGTTACTCAAAGATGATATTAATATTAATCATCTTGTCAATCTGTATTGACTGTCATATTTTATCAGTAAAACAGATGATGTCAAAAGTGAGTAGAAAGATAAGGGAAATGCTGTTAGAAGTATTTGAATGATTATTATTTCCAGTAGTATGTGGTAAGACTTTATCTAGTATTAAATCTGAATCATTTATGCACACACAGACATTCACAAGCTATGTTCTCATCCATCTCTAAACCATACTCTCTTACATTATGTGCATATCCCATTATTAAGTGCTTAGAAAGTCAGGTACATATGGGCCAAGAAATTGTTATAGGGCAGGGAGAGGGACATCCCAGAACCCCCAAATGTGCCCACTCTAAATAGGTTCTGGTATCCACCACATCAAGACAAAGCATATAGACCTTTTTTTTTTTTTTAAAGATTTATTTATTTATGCATACAAGCGCTGGGGTACAGGCCAGAGGTGTAGGGGGGGTGAGAGGATTCACCACAGAGAGCAGG
>JAGFMF010011578.1:1634323-1703375 GCA_019455555.1 Galemys pyrenaicus | reverse complement strand
CCCTGGCCGGCAGCAGGGATCGAACTCGTGCTGCAGTGGCTGCGGTTTGCTTCGTAGTGCGTTGCTTAACCCACTGCGCCACCAGGGGAGGCCCCATATAGACCTTTAATGGAAAGGAATTTTAATACAATTAGTGTGTAATAAAAGCCACGACAAAGAATATAGTTTCCAAATCAAATGCCCGAAGTTACCCATCCCCTCATGTGTGAAAGTTCACTCAAATAGGATTGACCCAAAAGCCTGTCTCAAGTCTAAAGCACCTTTGGGTGGGGATCCATAGAAAAGGGTCAGAAGTAGTTAAACAAGTCTGGGAGGAAAAGGGCAAAGTCAAAATCAAGATGAAAGCTGCCATTGTTAGCCTCCCTATGTATAGTTCACCCACATCTATTTCAACCAGTCTAAGGTCAAGAAGCAAGCGCAGTTTCTTGATGTCTCTCTGCTCCTTATGCTTCCTTCAGGTCTCCTTCTTGCCCTCCCTCCTGACCTCCCTCCTGCTTCCTTCTTTCTCAAGTTTCTTCTTTAGCGTCCTCTCCTCCCTGCTCAGCTCTACCCTCCCTTGAGTGGGGCAGGAAACCTGGAACTCCCCTTTTCCTGGGGACTACCCCTTACAAAATCATGGTCTCCTCAAATATTATCCTATTGTCATACACATGCTTGTACACACACCTTACAACTTGAGACTGATGTTGTCTGTAGTCCTGTTTCAATGGCACAGAACTTTCCTAATGCTTAAAAAATGAAGTAGAACTCCTGAGTCAAGTTCATTTCAACTAGGGCTGGTTATCTGGCATAATTCCTGATGAGGGTTGATGGTTCTAGAGCATTAACACAAGACTATTCAAGATGTCCAGAAACTCCTTCGATTTCCCAGATAATTCTATCCAGCATCTTATGTCCTCCAAATAAGACAGGATTTTGTTTTTCTGTTTATAGAAAAGAACAAATTGAAAACTTTACAGTCACTACCTTGGTTTATATATCCTCTGCCCTAGCCCAGTAATACACCATCAAAATATGTGCTTCCCAGCCTTCCAGTGAGGAAAAGTCTCACTGTGGTTGTCTCTGTCTTGTTCTTACTTCTCCAGCTATGTGATTCAATTGAAACTCAACCATCTCATTTGGAAATAGGAAACCCTCACTCTTAAGATCATCTTGATGTATAAAGATACTAGATCTGAGATACCCAGCATATCATGTTGTGATAATGAAATCAGACCACCAAATTCTGATTTAGTCCACCTGGATGAGAGAAACTGAATTTTTTTTATGCACATCAATCTTATTACCTCTGGCATATAACTAATCAAAACTACCAGCCACATATCCTTTTCTCTAAATCTGAGTGTCAACTTTATATAAAACATCCTTTCCCTCCTTTCAAGCTAATTTTACCTTGTCCTTCAAAAATGACCTCAAGTGCTACTTCCTCTGGGAATATCTTCTGTCACCTCTGGTCTGGATTAGAAGCTCTCTCATTCTCTCTTTTTAAAAAAGATTTATTTATTTATGCATACAAGAGCTGAGGTGCAGGCCAGAGGTGTGGGAGGGAGTTGAGAGGATTCACCAGAGACAGAGTGGGGAGCAAAACAGGCAGATAGACTGAAATATACTGCTGAGAGGAGCAGTGGGTGACACAGGAGAGGTCTGCTGCACCATGTGGGTCACCTCCCTGGCTGGGGCTCGAACTCATGCTGCAATGGCTGTGGATAGCTTCATGATGCTGTGACTTAACCCCTTGCACCAGGGAGACCCAAGCTTTCTCTTTATATTTATGAAATATTTGTATACTCATATCAGTTCTTAGCACATTGAATGTAATTGTTGATTTACCTTTCCCCAATCGCTCTGTAGCCAGTGACTATTTTCTATCATAACTACATTACCAACACTGAGTACAGTGCTTGACATGTATTGGGACTCAATAGATGTTTGTTAAGTGAATTAGTAACTTAAGTTTATTTATTTATTTTTTTGTCTTGGAAAGAAAAGTATTTAGAAAAAAAGGATAAAGAAGAAATTCTCCCAGGTAGGTGGAACCTGGGAGGGGAAAGAGAGCCCTAACTTCAGTTTGTTAGAGTCTTTACTAAGTCAATCAGTTTTTATTGCATAACTACTGAGTATTCAATGTTGAGCCATACCTTTATGAGGGAATTGTTTAAATCTAATTCTCTTTTTATCTATATCTGAAGTGATTTTTAAAATTATTATTATTAATCTTACCATGTTCCCATTGTGGGACCTTCCAATGGTATCCCTTTATTTTTAGGATAAAGATCAAAATCCTTCACAAAGAACTTCCTTGTATGACATGGTCCCTGACTCTTTTTTGAGGTAACATTAGTTTACAACACTCTACATGATTTAGGGGAATAGGCTTACACCTCTTTAGATGTGTTACCATATCACTCCCATCATCAAAGCACTCATAATCCTTTATCCTAGGTCATTGGGCCCCATCCCCATTTTCTCCTACCTCCCCTTTCTAGCAACCTCAATTCTGCTGTCATTTCTAGCTTTTTAAAAATTTATTTTCTTACATAATTGTTGATTTTTGGACAGTATTTGATTTCTCCTGTCAGGTGTAATCCCTGTAATTCTTCACCACCAAAGCACCTTAGGGTTTCTTTTGGTTTAGTTTTGTTAGTTCCTTTGTTTTGTTTCTCTATATACCACCTATAAGTGAAATAATTCAGTATTTGTCTTTTTCATCCTGACGTATTTCTCTTAGCTTAAGATCTAAGTTCCATTCTAGTTCCATTCATGTTGTCCTGATTTTCTTTGTAGCTCTGGCTCCAGCCTCTTTCCTTCTTACACGCTATGCACTAGGAATACAAGGTAATTGTATTCCTACCCTTCTTTAAACATAACCATGCTTATTTTTACCTCAGGGTGTTTACAAATGCCACTTTCTCTGTCTGTTATCACTATTCTATGTCCTCTTTATCTTATCCTAACAGTCTTTTAGAGTTCAATTCAAACACCATCATTGTGAAATTAGTTTGGGACTGTCCTTTATTTTCACTCATGGAATCCTGTTTCTCCTTCATTGCACTTATTACAATTGTAATGATGTCTCTCTGTTATAATGTAATCAGAAACCCTGTCTGTCTTATTCACCATTCACTCTGCCACATCTGTACTGTGTTGTGTGAGTAATGTTCAATAAATATTTGTTAGATGAATTCACTAACCTAATCTGACATTGGCCTTCATGAGGAAAATTTTCTTGTGTTTGTTGATTTTGTTTTATTTTTAGGTAGTTAAGATTATTATGAGATATGTCTTAGTTTGAGATAAATTGAGTATTTAATTTTGAAATATCTGGAATGAATCATCATTATTTAGGAGGAGGCTATGATAAATATTCTTTACCATTTTATAAAATTTCAAATTGTTAATTTATTTAAATATCTTGGCATTAGATTTTTCTTGTAATGATGCCTTTTATCAGGAATATCATTTTATATTATATAAGTTAAATAAACAAAAAGAGACGAACTAATGATTTAGCAGATACATGTCATATGTGGATTTTTATAGGCTATCCATCAAAGGAATAATGTGGACATACTTCAGAAATATTTAGCTTTGTGAAACTATGAAGAACTTACAAAAACTGAATTTATTAACTTGCCAGGCAAAGGAATATACACCAGGGGAGAATTTACTGAATTTTTACAGAGGGGAGGAAATTTGGGGAATTTTTAAATGTCAGATAGGAGTTTTATAATGGTTATAATTATGACAACTGAAAACTTTCACACTAAATAGGATAGGGTAAGCTGAGTGAATTGGTTTGTATATGACTGATTAAAACAAGTTCCGTTGCTTAGTAATCAAAAAAGAGTCTTCTGTTAGATTCAGTATTGCCTGATATGTTGGGGTCTCTCAAAGTTCTTGTTCAGTTATCCACTTAAGCTGGTTAGAGGAAAATTCAACTTTTGAGGAAATTCAACATTCAGTTTTGATATAAACTGGGAAGATGCTGCAGCAAGTAGATGATTTTCCTTGTACAGTTTGAATGGATGGATAGATATCAGCTTGTCATGACCAGGGTGGAAAGCATTTTTACTTCTTTCAATCAGTTAGATTTATACTATGCTTATCTTTGAAAGATCTCAAAGCACTTGTTAAGGTAGAGAAGCTTTTATTAGTCAGCTTTTCTGTGTAACAGAATACCTTAAAATGTGATATGAAACAATTATTATTTGCCCATGATTTTGTGTATTGGTAATTTTGGGCTAGGCTCATGTCTCATTTTTATTCTATATAGTATCAATTAGAATCCCTCATACACTGCAGTAAGGTGGCAATTGATGCCTTACTCACTTGTCTAGTGCTGGCTATTTGCAAAAGCAATGGGGTCAGTTGGATCATCATCCAAAAGGTTATCCTCACTTCTTTTCTAAGATGATGATAAAAGACTCCTGAATTCAATAAAAGAGTGCACATCCCAATGTTCAAACACTTTCCCTCCCAGTTTTACTGTGATATAGTTGGTAATACTTTTTAACTTTCTTGCATCATGTTTGCTAATGGTCATTTGGTCAAAATTAGACACACAATGATGCACAAATAGACTCCACCATGTGATGACAGAAACCACAAAGTTACAAGTATACATACAGACATGCATTCAGGAATGAGAAGAAATTGTAAAATTTTGCATTTTACTAAATTATAGTTTTCCCTACTTTCTAGTCTCCTCAAACATGGGTTTATATTTAGGATCTATTTGCAGATTATGTTTACAATACCTAAAGTTAAGAGTTTTGGATGCTACAGAATTATGTTGATTGATGTAGCTATCCTCAAAAGAAGATGTAGCCCATACAAGAGAAATCTTATTCATTCCTTGAATGACTAACTAATCAATTTAAAATCCATGTGGATTATATGTGGAGTTTCATGTACATAGTGGTCCCAGAGCACAAGACTAGGTTTTGTTCTAAATGTGGGCATTAATAAGTGAGTGAAAGTAATATTGAGACATAAAAGATGTGGAGGATTTAGTCAAACAGAGAAGAAAACTATTTCAGACAGAAGAACTATGACAGGAATCCAATTTTGTTAATCATTTTTGTACTTCATGATCAATACACTTGAGAATCTGGAGACATCTAACACTTAATACACAATATTGCTAACTTATCTGTTCTGCATTGAACCATAGCATTATAACAGCAGGATCCATAGTTGGTACCCAATAAATACGTAGTGAATGAGTAAGTCGCTGGCTTTTTAAGTGATTGAGTGAATTAATGAATAATGAGAAAAAGCTAAAATTAAAATGCAGGTGCAAATTAGAAAATCATTCAGGAATGAAGATAAATTGAGGAGAATGCTCTATAGAGCAAGGGAGCAAGGGAAGAAAGAGAAGGGGAAAAGAAAATAAATAAAGCAACAGAGGGATGAAGAATTGGGGAAGAACAGGAGAGCCAGCAAAGGAAAAGATCTTGGGGGGAGGGTCTGATAAAAGTGGTAGCAGTTTGGCCACTTGGCAGTTGCATAAGAGAATGTTGGTACTTCCTTTAAAATATGAATTAATCTTCTAAAAGAAGTTTAGAAACAGGCCCTTGTGTACTATTAAATCGCTTCCTTATTTTCTTTTCAAACTACAAAGTTTATTTTTGAAGCTTTAATTTTCCTTCAAAAGAACATTTTGAAGTTCTTATCTGGGTGTAAAGTCATTACTTTAGTCATTTTAGTTCTTTTTTTTTTTTTTTTGGATTATTACCAGTTCTTACTGAAAATTCTTTTGGATTTCAGAATCTGTCAGATTATTTTGGTCTTTCTTCTTTGCAAGATGAACTGCCTCAAACATTATTGGAAAATTGTATTTGAAGACAGCAGCTATTTTTATTATTCTGAACCATTTTAACATTTAAATCAAAACTGGTTTGGGGGTTTCAAACTCCTCCTAAGAACAATAAAATCAATATCACAATTCATCCTAATTCTCAATCTGGGTAATACAGCTGTGTTTGAGTACAAAGGTAACTATCATGTTCAGAGGCTGTTAAATGTTTTTTAAATATTTGACTCTGGATGATAAAGAAACTTGGCAATCTATATTACTAGACAGAAATCAGAAGTTTTGTATAAGCCCTGAGATACTTGTTATGAATGAAGTTTCCAGGTTACCATCTTAGACCTGGAATCATAGAGTCCCTCCAAATGATATCTATATCCAAGGAAAGAGATCCACCATTCAATTTTGCTTTTGGGATACATATGGTAGTTGCTAAGGCTATTCTGAGTACTTTTGTAGTATTTAGTTGGGCAAAATAAGGACTACCTCTAAAAAGTCAAATAACAGTAGAAGAAATCCTATGATTAATGCCATATTAAGGAAATGCTGGTGGAGGGATTACTAAAGAATTGAATCAAGGAAACTTCATGGACAAACGATAAGTACAAAGTTTAAATGAAGCTCTAAACTCATGTATTCTGCCAGTGAGCAATCTGAATCTACATCATTGTCTTAATTCAATGTGTCATCTATTATTACATCCTTCAGAGTGTCCAAGATGAAGGAAAATGTCAAACAGAAACGAGAACAAAAAGAAAGCATCCAGGAAGTCAAAGTCAAGATAACTAATACACGGAAGGAGGCCCTGCAGGAGCAATTCAATGAATGGATTCTAGACCCCAAAGGAATGATTCCTATGCTTGTGGTAAGGAAGGGGGCTACTTATGAAGGGTAGCTAGGGTGAGTTAAGAGGGTGATTGCTATAATACCAGTGAAGTGTTAGTAGCTTCCCTCTAAATACTCTCTCTTGCTAAGTAGATTCTTGACTTGTCTAGTCCATAAGAGGCAGTTTTATCCACTCATTCTTTAACATTGAAAAACAACAGCAGCAACTGATATAGTCAGGTTTATAAAGTATTGGCTGAAGTTCCAAAATTGTTTACTACAAACAGATATAGCTTTCGTTTGATCTTTAGTTTGGGGTGTGCATGTGTGTGTAACTAGTTAATTAAGGACTACTAACTACTAACTAAGGACTACTAACTAGAAAACAACAGTACTGTAGAGTTCAATATTGTCTCTTAGGTATGTAAATATTTATTGGTTATATACAAGCCAACCATATTGTAGGTCCCAAGTAAATTATTAGAGATAGATCAAGAAAAACAGGCCACAGAATGGGAGAAAATATTTGCAAATATATATCATATGTATTTTTATTTTTGTATGTGCATACAAAACATATGAAGAACACTTAAAAATTAACAATGAAATGAATGACTGATTTAAAAATGGGCAAAAGTCCTGAACAGATACTTCCTCAAAGAAGATATAGAGATGGCAAATAAACTCATGAAAAGATGCTCCACTACATACGCCATCGGGGAAATGCTGTCTATGTTTCAAAAAAAATCAAGAAGAACTCTGTAAATTCATTTTTTAGTAATTGAAGAACAACTTTGGATTGCCAAACTGATTGATAAAGTTTCCTTAGATCCATCATACCCAGTATCTGAAGGTTGCTAGATGTGTCTCTGAAGAGGGCAAAATGGTTACTCTCAGCAATCCAGTTCTCACACATAAAAGTTTGGAAATCATTTATATATATATATTAATACTATAGATGATTTTAGCCTAAAATACTAAATACATGGTAATTGAGAAGTAAATGCAGGGTTTTTTTTTTTTCTTTTATATGCAGGTTCAAAATGCTCTTCATGATTTTTTTCAAAGTCCAGATTTCCAACTTGGTAAGCCTATGTGTTTTCTTTCCCCTTTTTGGGTGAGGAGAGGTCCTGAATTATATGGTGAGTCAATATTGAGATAGATGTTATTCAAAGCTCTTACAGATGTACTTAGGTTCTTTCACTCTTTCCAAATGGAGAAAATAGAAAGTCAGAGAAGCAACCAGTGATTTCCAGACCTTTTAGCCTAGTATCCTATTTTATTACAGATATTCTGTACTCACCCTTTTATTATCCTGTCAAATTCCTGGAAGAGATTACTTGCATACATAGACTTTACATAGAAAGTTATGTCACAGCTGTGATATAAAGGAGAATTACAAGAAAATACGTAAGAACATTATATATACTAATATATAAATATCTGGTTATAGCTTCACTGGAAGACATAATAGTGTAGTCAGACTTTTGTACCTACTTATAACTAAGAAAAGTAAAATCAAAATCCACTTGACCATTTCCTTTGTATTGGGCATTTTTAAATAAGGGCAAATGAATGGGCTTGAGATTTTTATGTATAATACTCATGAATAGGACAACTACAAATGCAGAATGATGTAGCAGTGTTGTACTGGCATTCATACACTTTATGGTATTAACCTTCCATTATATATAATTTTTAGAAATAGTGAACAACTTTTAGTAAACTTCTAGAAGGAGGCAAAGTACAGTACTTTCTCAAATGTTCACAATAGTTAGATCATTGAAAACTTCAATAATAAAAATATACTGTGTTTAAAGTAAAATAGGTTCTAGACTAAATGTTATTCTAAGTGTATTTTTTACCAACCTGGTTGTCTGGGAGGAGGAGGAAAGTCTTTACTGGGCAGAACTCTGCCACTACTCCTTTCCTTCATTGTGGCAACAAAAATCCACACACATATTTCCACTATGCTCACTGAGGGGGAGAAGGAGATAGTACTATGACTATGGAGAATCATAGATTTGCTTTTGTTTTCAGAAAGGTTTCCCAGTATGGGATTAAGCAAAGAATTGTGACTTGTTGCATAAATAACTAGAATTTAGATCCTGAGATTTACATAATTTATGTACAATTTATTGGTATTTTGACCATTATATTACAGTAACAGCAGATTGTTTGGAATCTGTTCTCATCTATTTATTTTAAAAATAAAATATGCTTTCCATCTCCCTATCACTGGTCTTAAAACAATGATTTGGACCTTGCTGACAACCTTTCCTTCTTCAACTTGTTCTCAGCCTATAACACTGTGTAATTCTTCACACTCAGTACAACTTCATCTTTCAGAAAGTCTTTGAAATAACATTAATTTTTTGTGGGGAAGGGTATAAATGGAATGAATGAGAGCTCTATTTGAGATTAGGATTAATTTAGAAAAATTCCACATCTAATTGACAATGATTATTTCTTCTCTCACTTCCTATACTATATTTATTTTCTATATCATTCATTCACATACTATAATGTGATAGAGGATACAAAGAGGACTAAGACATGTTTACTTTTTTTAAGTTGCTCAGAGTCCAGCCAGGGAACAGATCCATATCCTTAAAAATTGTTACTATAGAAATTAATCTGGCTTGCATATTCTGGAGCTTGGGGGTAGATCTGGAGCAAGATAACAGCATCTAGTGCAAAATTTATGCTAAAGTTTATATAGTCCTTTTGTGACCACAATAAATATCTCATTATAAGCAGTTATATAAATCAGGAATAACTAAAGAATATTTTATTTTTTCCTTTATTTATATATATTTGACATCAATTGTAAACCCCATGTATTCCCCATCACCATATCACCAGTGCACCATCACCTCAGTCCCCCGTGCTCCCATCTCCCATCTGCCCTCAACCCTCCCTCTTCCCCCTCCCCACCAAGTGTCCCCAATTTGTCCTTGTCTTTTCATTTTTGATTTTTGTTGTGTCCTAAAGATATTTTATATATACCTCTGTGATAGGTAAGGAGTATTAGAAGTCAAAGAAGCAATGTATTTGTTCTGCCATTAGTTTGTTTCATTAGTTTCTTCCATCGGAGACATCTTGGTGAGATTAGTAAGGTTTAAACATCTTTGATTGAACTAACTGCCTCATTCATCATTATTGATCATTATTGATCATTATTGATCACGCTTTTGTTCATGAAACCTTTTTCCTTTTGTGATTCACTAAACGTTTTTTCTTGCTTTATCTGAATCATTCTCGATGTTTTCTTCTGTCTTTGATTGCCTCTTAGTATTTCTTGTTCCTTAGTTCTTATTTTATATGTACCTTAAATGTTTCCAATTTCCTTTTTTGGTTTTACAACTACTTTGTACACTATATACACTTCCCTAGGTTTTCTTATTCAAACACATGACTTTATGAGATGATTTTCATCTATATTCCCACCCCAAATCTTCCCGATGGGCTCTATTCCATATAAAAGATCTACAAGATGAGTGACTAAGTGAAAAAAAAATTCAGATGAATGGGGCCCTATTTATGTATAGAAAAACAGAAGATGTATGTGCATATGTACATTTATATATATGAAAGTGCATAAAAAGATTGCTAGAAGGTAAACAGTAGTTAACTTCTGAGGTAGAAGCAAGTGAATGCTGGTGGGGCAGGGAAAAGGTAGGTTTTCAAGTTTTGCTGTTTATATTCTTGATTCTTTGAATCTTTTGAAAGAAGAGATTCATATTTTATTTGTAAAGACAAAATAATTTAAAAAGAAAGTTTCTAGAGGTTGTTTTAGGACTACTAGCATAGATGCCAACATAAACCAGGGCAGATATTTTTGTAGTCTTTTATATTATTGATGTATTGATTTATCAATAGAAAAATAAATGTATTACAGTAAAACTAACTAACAATCTTTTTCCATAATTAGAACAACATTTCAAACAATTGAAAATTGCTGACTCACTGGACCCAAGATTGAACAAAATGGAATTTGCAGAAGTAAGAAGTTATATTATTCAACATTTGAATCAAATTATTTTGCCAGTTTCAAGTGGATGTCATACATACATTAATTTAGAATTAAATTAGATGAAGGAAAGGCTTATTTTATCAATTCTAAGATTCACACTTTAAAATATTTTACCCCCCTGAAATTAGGTTACAACTCATAATCAAAGTTATCTTACAGGTTATTTTTTCTTTTTGAGGTTAATTGACTTAACATTATATTAGTTTCAGGTGTATGATGTAATGATTCTTTATTTGTATGTTTTGTAAGATGATCACTAAAAATAAGTCTAGCTAACATCTGTCACCATAGTTACAAATTTTTTTATTCTAATGAGAATTTTTCAGATCTACTCTCAGCAACTTTTAAATATGCAACACAGTATTATAGACTGTAGTCACCATGATATATATTGCAATCCCAATAATATCTTTCAGTCATTGGTACTCATGATATGAAAGTGAAAAAATATGTCCACTGAAAGCTTTGGGTAGATTTTTTAAAAAAAGATTTATTTATTTATGTATACAAGAACTGGGGTACAGGTCAGAGATGTGGGGGTTGGAGGATCCACCAGAGACATAGTGGAGAATAGAACAGGCAGACAGACTGAAGTACACAGCTGAGGGGAGCAGCGGGCAAGGCAGGAGAGGTCTGCTGTGCCATGTAGGTCACCTCCCCGGCAGGTGCCAGGGATCGAACTCATGCTACAGTGGCTGTGGTTTGCTTCATAGTGCGTTGTTTAACCCACTGCGCCACCAGGGAGGGCCCTGGGTAAGATTTTTTTTGAAAAGTTCTTATATTTAATGAAATGTGGCTATACAAATGAGATCTAAAATGTACCAAACTATCCATATATTAATCAGGAAATCCTCTCCTCAACCCCTTACTTACACTTTTACAGATGAAAACACTGAAGTGCAAAGGGTTAAGTAACTTGTACAAGTTCTTACCACTAATGGAGATGGGAAATTTTGTATTCAGGCATTTTGATTTCTAAATCTACATAATAATGCATGTGAGAAAGTTTGATTCTATCACAGTGGAGTAAGTGAAAGAAACAATTTTAAGGGTACCAGAGCACTAAGTCTTTTATGTAGCCTGCTTTTATATTTATTCATGTCTTTTCTTTAATTCTACTTCTTTGTGCTGGTGAATTCCAGATTCAACATAATTTTCTCCTTCTTCTTCCGTGCATTCTTTTTCCATTGAAGGTACCATATATGACTATGTACCATTTATAATTTCAAGGTTATATATCAAAAATTTCTGGAATACTTCTTGAAATTATTATTATATAGATAATAGTTTGGCAATTCCATCTCAGTTATGTTGTGTTTTCTTGGATTCTGTATCTGTCCACTTGACATCTATTAGTGACAGAGCCAGACAAATGGCCAAAGTTACTTAGACCCACCCCATGATCTAGAACTCATACTCTAAACCAATTCTTTATCTAAATTGCCAAACCAGCATTTTCATTGCCCTAAATCAACCCAGGGCCAGGTATCAGACAGTTAGGGACAGTATACCCTAAAGGGAGCCAGCATTATTCAAACTAGATGGTCCTAAATTGTTCACTCTGCCTTGCCTTCTGTTTCCTGAGGAAACCCCAAACCAGAAATTTGATGTTATGTTCTTTTATTATTATATTATAAAACTGGAAAATAACAAGTTTTAGATATACTTAAACTTAGCTATTTGAGAATTTAAAAATAATAGTTCTTGGGTCAGTATCTTACATTTAATTTTATAGAATGTTATTAAGTGTGTGCTTAGGGAAAAATTACATAATCACAAAACTTTCAAAATGAGGATATAGTGTAGGGTAAGGAATTTTAAAAACAGATAAATACAAAAATTGAATAAATATATAATTCTTGTTAACACCTTGGCATATTTTTCTAGGGAAAAGTTATTCAGTTTTATAAAAAAATCATACATGACTCCAATAAAATTCAAACAACACAAATAAAAAAATAGAGGGAAAAGTATAAAGATGGGGATTTTGAAATCACCATAAATTTCTTATAAAGAAATAACCATTATTACCCTTATGTGAACATAATTTAAAAGTTATGTGTGAATAGATTACTATAGAGTAATATGAATAATTATGATTTTTATTATAACACTTGAATTACTAAAAAAAAAGATTTGTACTTGGTTCCAACAGAAGAAAAACTGAAATAAAATAAAATAGGAATTTTTGAAAGTGAATATATTTTCACAAAATTTATTCTAAGCTCATTCTAAGCAAAGACCATATGCTGAAAATCAAAAAAGGTTATAGTTATTTTTGAAAATCACATATTTTAATTACAAAAATAACTTTTGACATCCTACTATAAAATATGGAGGCATTTAATATTTTCCCTATGACTTGCTATCATTTTCCTTTTCTTTTCTAACTTAGTTATTTTTTAATTTTTATTTTCAGATTTAAACCATTCACTTTCCTTTCTGTAGTTACTTATAGTTGATAAACAATAATCTAATATTTAAATGGATTTGAGGCTCACTTCTTATCATTTTACAATGGTTTTACTATTTTAAATAAATATTTTGAATCACCTTTTAATTGACTGAATTTGTTGTAGTTTTCTGAAGTTTGAAAAACTCTAACTTGGGTAGACATACTGTAATTGGGTCAATTATTTTCACTTCAAAATATAGGCTTTGCTTGTTTTTTAGTATTGAAATTTGTGAAGTCTGATGTCAACTTTTTAAAAACTCTATTCATTTTAATTACCCAACAAATATATATGTACATATACATATATGCATATTTCACATATATGCATATATTTCTACATCTACCTATGATATGTGTTTATGCATGTATATCCATAAATTAAAGGAGAAAATGAACAAGGGTAATATATAACTATTAATAATTGATACAAATATTAACATTCTACATGATAACTTTGTTGGGGGGGATGGAGGAGAGAGGGTTGTTACCCCAAGAGAAACCAAGACAGCATTTCTTACATGGAATTATTGAAAATATTGAATTATAATGATAAGTTAATCATTGAGCCATATTATTTGAAATAGATGGATTGTTTGAAACACATGCTTTTAGAGAAATTTGCTTTAATGTTATTTTGTCAACACTCTTGAATGAAACTAGAAGAAAATGTAATTATAAAAGTCACTTAAAAATAATACATACAGGTGCCACCCAGTGGAGATGCTATACAATTACCCCTCTGAATGTAATGAGCACTTAGGATGGAACATGTTAAGAGAAAATGGAGTCATTGAATAATATTTAATATAGAGGGGAAAAATGGAGATGATGAATGGTCACAGGTGCTTCCATATGCATATTACTGTCCTGGTGTATCTTTTTTCTGATGGATAAATGTACAGATGATCTCTTTTTATTTTTTTTTACTATAATCTGTCACTTTCCATCTGTTTTTTTCTAGTTAAATGAGGACTAAAATAACTTTTAGAACATTTACTTTTAGTCTCTTAGATATTATGTATATATTGAATATTTTCTGTGCTAGGAGATGTCAAAATTAGAAGTTGTATTTTTTAAAAACCAAATAATGCATTGTATGCAAGTATGCCTATGGAGTATGTTCAGGGTATGTGTGTGTGTGTGAGTGCGTGTGTGCACCTGTATGTCTGTGTGCAACTGGAGTAGAATCAGGGAAAGGAAGGATCAAAATAAAAGCAAACTGGCAGGCACTGGAATGCGAACCAGAGCTTGGTGGGAATTATGTCTGGGTTCACTACCACAGAGGTGATGAAATATAAGTTCCTGGTTATGCAGGAGCAGGCCAGTGATGTAGAGGAGAGGGCTGAGTTCCTCCAGGAGGAGATGGAGGAAGGAACATCAACCTGGTTATAGGCTGAAACTGAGGTAACCTCCTTGGGTTTTTGTTTTTGTTTTTTTTGAGGGGGCTTATTTATTTTTATTGAGTAACATTGATTTACACCATTGTTTGTATTTAAAAGTATAGGCTCTTTCTCTACAAGTGTTGTTACTATACCACACCCACCATCAAATCACCCACGTTCCATCTCTGTAGACCCTTGTTCTCCCTCCCTACTTTGTTCTTGTCTCTCCCTCTTCCCCTCTAACTCTGTTAGCCTCAGTTCTGTAGTGAGGTTTCTAGGATTTGCTGTTATTTTGGCATTGATCATTTGTTTGGTTTCTCTATATTCCACATCTAAGTGACACCATCTGGTATTTGGTTTTCTCCTTCTGACTTATTCTGTTTAGCATAATCCCCTCCATGTTTTTTCTTTCAAGATTTATTTATGCATACAAGCACTGGGGTACAGGCCAGAGGTGTGGGGGGGGGTGAGAGGATTCACCACAGAGAGTGGGGAGCAGAACAGGCAGATCAACTGAAGTACACTGCTGAGGGGAGCAGCGGGCACAGCAGGAGAGGTCTGCCGCACCATGGCCAGCAGCAGGGATCGAACTCGTGCTGCAGTGGCTGCGGTTTGCTTCATGGTGCATTGCTTACCCCACTGCGCCACCAGGGAGGCCCCCCTCCATGTTTTTTCAAATGGCAAGGATTTGTTGAAAAAAAAAATTTTTTTTGGATAGGTGAGTAGTATTCCATTTGTATATACAACACATCTTCCTGATCCTCTCATCTATATTTGGGTATTTACGTTGTTTCCATAGTTTGGCAAATGTAAATAAATATTGCTGCAGTGAACATAGAAGTGCTTGTTTCCCTTTGAATTAGTATTTTTGTATTATGCCAATAAATAACTGCTAGTGGTATTGCTGTATCATATGGTAGATCCACCTTTAATATTTTCAGAAACTTCCATTCTGTTTTCCACAGGGGCTGAACCAACCTACATTCTCACCAACAGTTTAAGAGGGCTCCTTTCTCTCTGCATCCTCACCACACTTGTTGTTTTTGGTCTCTTTGATAAGGGCTGTTCTTGCAGGTGTGAGGCGGTATCTCATTGTGGTTTTGATTTGCATTTTCCTAACAACTGCTGATAAGCATTTTTTCATGTGACTGTTTGCCATCTGCATGTCTTCTTTGGAGAAATGCCTGTTTATCTCTTCTGCCCATTTATGGATTGGATTCTTTGTTTCTTTTTGTTGAGTTATATGAGTTCTTTATAGATCTTTGATATTCAGCTCTTGTTCAATGTATGGCAGGCAAACAAATATTTTCTCCTATTCAGAAGGGTGTCTTTGTTTTAGAGACAGTTTCTTTTGCTGTGCAGAAGCCTTTTAGTTTGATGTAGTTCTAGTTGTTTATAGTCTCTTTTGTTTTCCTTGCTGTTGGAAGTGAATACACAAAGACATCTCTGAAAACTATATTATGGAGAGTTTTGTCTATGTTTTCTTCTATGTATTCTGTGGTTTCCAATCTTATGCCTAGTCTTTTACCCATTTTGAGTTGATTTTTGTATATGGTGTGAGATAGTGGTCCAATATCAATGTCTTTTGCATGTGGCTGTCCAGTTTTACTAACATCATTTGTTAGACAGGTTTGCTTCATTCCAGCTATATTCTTGGCTCCTTTGTCATAGATTAACTGTCATATAGGACTTATTTCTGTGTTCTCAATTCTGTTTCATTAGTCTGTTTGCTTGTTTTCTGTTCCAGTACCATGTTGTTTTCTTTATTATCGGTTTGCAATATAACTTGAAGTCTGGCTGTGTGATACTGCTTTTCTTCCACTTTTTTTTTTTGGTCAGGATTACTTTGGCTATTTGGGGCCTTTTTATGGTTTCATAAAAATTTCAGCTATGTTTGTTCTATTTCTTTGAGGAATGCCATTAAAACCCTGATAAGAATACACTGAATCTGCATTTTGCTTTGGGTAGGATAACCATTCTGACAATGTTAATTCTTCCAATCCAAGAACATTTCTTGGATTCTTTCCATTTCTTTGTGTCTTCTGTTTCTTTTATCAGTGTCATAGTTTTCTTTGCATAGTTCCTTCACCTCCTTTGTTAAGTTTACTCCTAGCTATTTAATTATTTTTGATGTAATTATAAATGGGATTAGTTTCTTAATTACTTTTCCTTGTAGCTCATTGCATATAGAAAGGTGCCTGATTTGTAACCTGCTACTTTGCTTAACTGATTTTTTGTTTCAATTAGTTTTTTGGTGGAGTTTTTAAGATTTTTCTGTGTATATTATCATGTTGTTGCAAATAATGATAGCTTTACTTCTTCTCCAGCTTTGTTTCTTTTTATATCCATCTCTTATCTATTTGCTCTAGCTAGGACTTCCAAAACTGTGTTGAATAGTAGTGGTGAAAGTCAACAACCTTGTCTTGTACCAGATCTTAGTGGAAAGCTCTCAGTTTTTCACCACTGAGAACGATGTTACTGTGGGTTTGCCATATATGGCCTTTACTATATTGAGGTATGTTCATGAACTCCAGTTTTTGAGGGTTTTCATAAAAAGATGAATGTAAATGTTATCAGTGCTCTCTTGGCATTTATTGATATGATCATATGGTTTTATATTTCCTTTTATTGATGTGGTGAATTATGGTTGATTTTTATGGATGTTGAAATATCCATGTGTCTCTGATATAAATTCCACTTGGTCATGGTGTATAATTCTTTTAATGTATTGTCGAATTCAGTTTGCTAAGACTTTGTTGAGGATTTTTGCATCTGTGTTCATTAAGGAAATTAGACTGTAGTTTTCTTTTTTGTGCGTTTCTTTGTCTGGTTTTGGTGTTAGGGTAATGTTAGCCTTATAAATGTGCTTGCAAGTATTCCCTTTTAATTTTTGAAAGGATCTGATTTTAGCTTACCTTTGAAGGTTTATTTGAACTCATTTGTGAAACCATGTTGTCTTGGTCTTTCTTTTTTTGGGAGACTTTTAATTATTCTTTCAATTTCCTTGCTTATAATTGGTTTAGTCAGGATTTCTTTTTCTTCCCTACTCTGTGTCAGATGATTGTATAATTCTGAGACCCCCTCCCTGGATTCTCTTCTTTAAGACTCATTCTGTTCTTGCTCTGTAGTGTTCTACACTGAGATGGTTACTTCCTTATGCTTGTTATTTTATATCAATCACATATCTGAGGTCTTCAACCTGACATGTTCCAAAGTTTAAATTTTAAATAGAGAGACATCAGAAGTTGTACCCAAAGATTGTGTCTGTCCTTTAACACATTCTACTAAATCCAAGCTGTGTATTTTTCCCAAAGCGGTATTTATCTGAGTGGTTCTCTATTCTATCTCTAGCTCAGCGGCATTTTATCATTTTTATTTTTATTTTTTGCTCATTTTGTTTTTCATCTGCATTGAACTGTGGCTGGAAAAGACAGAAGATGGAAGAATGATGGTTTGGGGGCAGCTAGAGGCAACAGTGTGTTATAAAAATACATGAGGAACTTTGGGGGAGAAATGAAGGAATTTTAAGCCAAGGAAATGGGAGGTTCTGTGATAAACTATGCTTGGTGTGAGTCTTCCTAGGTGGTCTTCAACTGTAGGAAAAAACAAACAAACATATAAATCAAGCAGTTCCTTGAACAGCAATTCCTTCCTGTTTGTAGTAGTTTGCTAGAGCTGCCATAAAAAAGCAACAGAAACTGGGTAAATTAAACATCAGTACTTTAATTTGTCAGTTCTGGAGGCTAGAAGTCTGAAACAAGGTAGGTTTCTTCCAGGTCTTTTTTTGGCTTGATAGCCATCTTCTCCCTGTGCCTTTACATGATCTTCTCTCTATATATGTCTTTTTTTAAATTTCCTCTTCTTATAAAAACACTAATCAGAGTAAGGCCTACCCTAATGACCTCATTTGGATTTAATTACTTCTTTAAAAACAGTCTTAAAATACAGTCACATTCTGAGGTACTATAGGCTTCAACATGTGAACATATGAGTGGGGAGGGTACAACTCAGTCTGGCATTGCTGAAGCTACCCTTCACCAATAGAGAAAATTGTGTGTTTCAGACTGCCATTTTTATTATTACTGGGTATTAAGTGAGAGCTTTATTCAATTCATTTGTTAAGCAAAGTTCTGAAAAATCTAGAGTTGAAATGTATATTTGTGCTTTGCTATATAGTTAGCATTGTTGTTTAAAGTTCCCTCTCTAAAACAAGAGAGCTAAAATTCTGCTCAAATGCTATATGAAACCACTACTTCTCCATTTATTGTACAATAATAATTGTAATCTGTGTATTTCAATACTCTGTAGTCCTGGTTTGCAAATATTCCTGAAAACATGATTTACTATCAATGCTTATAGAGTTTGGTTAGTGACTAGTAGAGGTGGTAAATAAATATTCCAGTTCCCTCTCCTTTCAGGTGGGATAGCTACCTGTGTATGGTTCAGCCTGATTCCCAATTTTTTTCAGCAGCACCAAGTTTCAGTTCCTGTAAGTAGGGATGAGTTTGATGATGACACTTCAGTGATTTCCTTCCTTTTCCCATCTCTCCATCCCAATTCTCTATCAATACTTCCTGCCATCACCCCTCAAATTTCTGAACTTAAAAAAAATAAATATAGTATGGAAGTTAATGACTAAGTTTCCAAACATATTTCTTTCTGCTGCTCTTATATCACCCACTTCATCAATTTTCCAGTATGTTTATAATTAAAGTGTGAATCCCAGTGGCACTGAACTATAGAATCTAAAAGTAGTTACCAACCTGGTAAATGTGACATTTACCAAATTGTCAGAATTTAGTTTTTCAAGTCAGAAAAAAAAGAACAGAATTCACTAGACTGGGACTGGGACTCAGCACATAGAGACAGTTTGATTAATGGAGTTCAAATGTCTAGCTGTTGACAGAGCAATTAAATTGAAGGTTATTAGTTTATTATTACATTAATCAAGCAGAAATTTCAAGATTTATAGATATTAATTGATCCATTCCTTGAGATGATATGAAAATACAAAGGATACCCTGTGTTTCCATTTTTTTCTATTTTTATGAGGGATACTGGCAAACTACAGTAATTTATTCCATTTGCAATTTGATATGTAATTCAGTTGACACTTGGTAGTCTATGTCATATAGTCTACACTTACAGAATACTTTCACTTAGCAAACCCATAGGTTATAAATCCAAAATGTTTTTGAAGTGTCTCTCAGAGGAACAGTTAAACTAATTCTAGCTTTAATAGAATTCTCACAGCCAGAAAACTCATACGGCTTTGAGGTAAATTCCCAAAAGCTAAATAAAACAGGATGGTTCTTTTCATAGGCCAGTAATTTTTTTCCCCCAGTATTGAAGGACTGAGCCACAGTACTGCCAGAAAATATCAATTATTCACTAATTCTGCTTTATCAGTAATTTAGAAAAATATCAACTATTCAAGCAAAAAGTCACTAAGGATTGACAATAAGATTTTAGAATACCAGAAAAATTAGGAACAGCTGCATCAAACCATCCAATTTGATGGTTCTCAAACTTTAATGAGCATAAGACTCACCCAGAGTGATTTTTATTTTAAAAATTTTTCCCTCCACCTCTCCAAAAGAATTTTTAAAACATAGATTCTAGGTCTTACCTCTAGAGTTTCTGATTCAGTAAATATGGAGTATGTGTCGCTACATTTGCATTATTAACAAACCTTCCAGTGATATGACCAAGATACCATACTTTGAGACTTTTGACCTCATTAGATTTTCTTTCTAAATATGTATATTTTATTTAGAGGTTTTCATTCTACAAAGACAAATTTCTTGATCAATTTCCTACCTACTTCAAAAGGACACAAGAGCAATGATTACAGAGAATGTATTACATGAAATACTCGCACTCTGTTCATACACAGGACCCTTTCTATGATCCAGTAAAATAGCTACCATGATACCCATTTCACCAATGAAGGAACTGAAAGTTCAGTGACTCACCCAAGGTTACTTATCCAGTAAATAGGAACTAGGATTTGAACCCAGACAGACTCCAAAATATGTATTCTTAACCATCACACCGTTCTGCTTCCCAAGGTAATAGAAGAGAACTGAACTAGATTCACCATCCGTCAAGAATAAGAACTAGGTGATTTAGTCAGAAAAAGCAGCTAGATATTTAGAAAAAAATTTTTTTGTTCTGCCTTAAAATTTCATCCTTTGATTGCTAAACCAGTTGAATAATAATTTATCATCATTAATACAGATTCAAGCCTAATACATATTTTACATTATACATTCTCAATTTGCTTAGATAATTAATATGGAAGTAAAATATACATGATATCCCTCATTTCAAAAATTATGTGTATTGAAATAAGTCAACACAATTTCCCACTTTAAATAAACTATATTAGTTATTACTCTTTAATTATAAGAAATAGAAACCAACCTGAATTAAGCAGCTGAAAATGTAATATACAGAACCCAAGGGCAGGAATATGGTCTGGCTTCAGAAAAAGACTATATAGAGACTCTAAATTCTCATTTCACATGGAAGAATCTGGTGACCCACGAACTCTGAAGTTTACATTCAACTCCTCTCTGGGCATTCTTGATTCCTAAGTCTCAGTTCCCAGAGAGTATCTGATTGGCTTTGTTTAGGTTAAGTATCTTCCCTGATTCAATCATTTATAGCTATGGGAGTAGGGTCATTCAGTACAAATTTTGTCACTGTTACATCAGAAGAAAAACTGCATTCAATTTTTAGAATTATTAATTTTCAGGTACCTTTTCATGACTGCTGCTATTTCATATTGTGAGGTAAAATATCTACCCTATATACTGCTGGTGCTCTAGAGGGAAATTGCTCCAAACATGTCTAGTCTCACTAGTGTTTGGTGTTGAGGGAAATATTGATTATTTCTGCAGCCTGGTCTGTAGAATAGCACTAGCAAGAAAATGCCTTTTCTGTGTAACAAGTAAATGATATGTAAAAAATTACAGCCAATAATAGCATGTACCTTGACTCTATTCTTGGGAAAATCCAGGTAAAGGGCACAATTTAAAATCATTCACCCTATTTTTCTCTGCAGTATATCTCTTTGCATGTTGAAGACTTCAAAAATGAAATGTTTGAGGAACTACTTAAGCACCTTTGTCACTGTGCAGATGAATTCAGGGAGGTCATAAAAACCGACATGCAGAGGCAAATGTTTGCTGAGCTCTTCCTGTATTGTGACAGAGGGAAGGTAAGATAAGACCCTTACGGCAATGTTTCTCAAACTATATATTATATATGTTCCTGGTTTGTTTTTACAAACTGTTGTGGAAGGGAATGTTTTTAATTTCCAGTGTGTTATGGACTGATAGAGAAAATAGATTACCAAGGAAATGGATTACTATATACAGAATACAACCCAGATAGGACTCTGAGACTTGAAATGGCTACATTTGGGTGGAAGCTGAGACTAGACTCACAAATCTCTTTAAGCCTCCCTTGACAGTGGAAGAAATTGCTTCTTTCCTGTTTGAGACTATTAACTTTGCTTTCCTTAGAGACCTATAATTTACTTGGGGCAGTTAGCTTGCAAGGGGATGTCTATTTTTTTCAAGGCCCAACAGTATAATATTTGTGTACATTTGGGCCCTTAAATCCAAAATTTTAGTTAGATCTCTGGGTGTCCAGGAGTACCAGTCAAAATCTGTACCGAGAGATAATTGTTGGCTGTGTAAGAGAATAACAAGTTTTTGAATAACTGAAGTTTTTCAGTAGTTTCTGAGTAGTTTAGAATAGCTGCTAATTCATAGCAGCCTAAAACTGGGAAACATATGTAAGAATTTATTTAAAACCTTTAGACTAAGGAGGATGGATATTACTTTGAACTGACCCAAATTTATCAATATTATTTACTTAGGAGTAATGTTTTGAGTATGTGAATGACTTTTAATAGTCTATTGGGTAGGTTAACTGAAATATTCAATTGTAGCTTACAGTCAATGAATTGAGATTCTAGAAACTTCTTGCCATATTATATAGGAGGATATCCAAAGGCCTACAAGGTTTCTGAAGTAGATTTTCATTTGTAGTCTGCCCATGTGTACCTGTGCCATATCTCTCAATTGGGTCCAGATGACACTTTCTTAAGAAATACATTAATGAGGGGAGCACTGATTTCTCTAAAAAGATCTTGGTCCTCCATAGGTTGGGACAGATGAGGGGAAATTGAAGTGAACCACTGAAGTATACTTTCTGATTTCAAGGGAATGGTAGGATTTTGGAGTGAGAGAAGACACAGGCACATAACAACCAGAGATGGGGTTTACTGGTCAAAGTTAATACTCAGAGATACCACAGATAAATGGTATTTTGACTCAATGATCAAGGTCAAAAATTCATCATATAATGGGCCAAATTTCTCTGGGACTCACATTGTGGTTATTTACTTAGTTTCTGAATGTATAATTAAAATGACCAGTTAACAACAAGAATTAAAGTTGTCATCTGATTGTTTTGACTTACATGAATTTTTCTGTAGTTATCATGATATCCCTAGGAATTAAATATTTTTTAAAAATCTATTTACAGAAAAGCTCTAACTATAGGACCAGAAACATGAATTGAGGTACCACAATGGAGAATGCTGATTTCTCATTCAGTTCCCAGATGCAAGCCAGTTTGTACACCCAGAGCTCTTTGGTTAAAGGAAAGGCTGGCTCTCTTAGGAAAAAGTCTAACAGATTGCCATGAGCATATACTGTAGATCTTACACCAAGTCTTCTTCAAAGAATGTTTAGTAACTTGCTAAGGTTAATATGCATTGGGGAAAAAGGGATATATCACAAAAGCTTCCAGACACAGACTTCAAGTTACCACTAATTCTGAGGATCCCAAAATGATGGTCATTGGTTAAGGTTAAGACTTATGGATATTAGGAGGTAAATGTTACTTTGGTCCAAGGTTTAATCACAGGCCAGATTAATATGTGGACTTAACTATAGTTGTTCCTGAATTTATCAGCAACTGGCAAAATCCTCATATATTGTAGATATATGTAGGACCAAAGAGAAATTCCTGAACTTTTTCTGTCTGCTAGAATGGAAATTTAAAAAGCAAACAGATAATAAAAAAGCAATTTCACAGAGATTTAATATAAAAATATATGACTAATATGAAGGATTCAGAAGTGACTATATCATCTTCTTACCTAATTCTCCCATACAAAAGAGAGATAGGTCTTTTGAATGATTGTAGATTACTGTGACTCTATGTATAGCTGCAATTTAAGATGTGGAATCTTTATTAGACCAAAATAACAGAGTTTCCTCATTCAAAACTGTTTGTCTGGCAAATAGTATTTTCTCTAAAGCCAGTTTATAAGGACCAACAGAAGTTTTATTTCACCTGTCTGCAATAACAGTATACTTTCACTTTCTTTTTTTTTTTTAAAGGTTTATTTATTTATACATACAAGAGCTGGGGTACAGGCCAGAGTCCAGGGCGGTGAGGGAATTCACCAGAGACAGAGTGGGGAGCAGAACAGGCAGATCCACCGAAACACACTGCTGAGAGGAGCAGTGGGCACAGCAGGAGAGGTCTGCTGTGCCATGTGGGTCCCCTCTCTGGCTGGCGGCAGGGATCGAACTTCTGCTGCAGTGGCTGTGGTTTGCTTCATAGTGTGCTGCTTAACCCACTGCGCCACCAGGGAGGCCCAGTATACTTTCACTTTCTTGTCATAGTTCTAAAGGTAGCTCTTTCTTTTTATTATAATGTAGAATGCAGAGACCTTGATTTGACATACCACAATATCATACAAAATATACATTATCTTGATGATTTCTATTATAGTGATTGGTTCTGATGAGTTGGAATAAGTGTTAGGAATCAGCTAAGGACCATATGATTAAGAGGATAAGAGATACAAATCATACAAATTCAGGATTTACTGCTTGGTAAATATGTTACCAGTCAGTACTCTGAAGCTAATTCTTTCCAGTATGATATTAATTGCCCTATCCTGAGCTACTAAGAAAGAGCTACAGTGTTTATTGGACCTTTTTGTACTTTTTTTTTTAAAAAAGATTTTATTTATTTATGCATACAAGAGCTGGGTGTACAGGCCAGAGTCCAAGGAGGTGAGAGGATTCACTAGACAGAGCTGGGAACAGAACAGGCAGACTGACTGAAACACACTGCTGAGGGGAGCAGCAGGCGAGGCAGGAGAGGTCTGCTGTGCCACGTGGGTTCCCTCCCTGGCCTGCGGCAGGGATCGAACTCCTGCTGTAGTGACTGTGGTTTGCTTCATAGTGTGTTGCTTAACCCACTGCGCCACCAGAGAGGCCCCCAGGCTTAGTTTTCATCGCTGTCTTACTCCTACTTCCTAGACCTAAATAGGATTGGCTTAAAGCAAGACCCAAAAGCCTGCTACAAGTTTAAAGTACTTTTTGGTGAAGACTTATAGAAAAGGGTTAGAAAGAGTTAGATACCCCTATGTTTATAGCAGCACTCCTTTCAATAGGTAAGACCTGGAAACAACCTAAATGCCAAAAAACAGATGAGTGGATCGGGAAACTGTGGTACATATACACGATGGAATACTACTCAGCAATCACAAATGAAAAACTAGACACATTCATAGGAACATGGATGGAACTGGAAGGGATGATGCTCAGCAAAGTAAGTCAGAAAGCGAAAGAAAAATACCAGATGGTTTCTCCCCTAGGAGGAATATAAGGGAACCAAATAAGGATCAAGGAAAGGAATAAGAACAATAATAATAATAATAATAACAATAAAGACACAAAAACCAAAAATGGAAAGACAAGGACAAACTGGGGACACTTGGTGAGGAGGGAAGAGGGGGAGGGTTGAGGGCAGATGGGAGCACAGGGGACTGAGGTCATGTGCACTTGTTATATGGTGATGGGGATTACAACTGATGTCAAATATATATAGATAAAAAAAAAGTCATAGACTAATAATGTGGGTAAGTTTTAGCCATCAATACTTTGTTTACAAAAGACCCATTTAAGGAACAAAAACAGCTTGTTCAACAAATGGTGCTGGAGACTAAAGATCAGATATAATTTTTCAGATTTTGACTCTACAGCTCTTATTTGCCTGATGGTGGTGGTGATGATGATAAAAGCTTCAATAAACCATATTTAATAATAAAATTTGAATTCTATAATAACTAATTGTCAACTTTTTTTTAGGTAGGATTTTTAGATCGACAGAGGACATTGGACTTGCTAGAAATATTCTATGACCAAAGTTCAAGAATGCTTAGAAGTTTACTCCGAAACCCAAGGCAATGTAAGTGTCATTCCAAGGGAGTATGCTCAAGCTGGAGTGATGCCATATGAGGTCGTTCTCTCTTCATAGAATCCCTTCACATAACATCCCCCTTAGATCATAGTGTTACGGAAATTACTCTGGCCAGTAACCCAGGATGTGGGAGGATAAACCAGATGGTACTCAAGGATTTCTGGAGACCAGGCACTTTATTCTAGATTCATATGCATATGGACCGACCCAGACACGGACCTTTCTCTGAAAATCTGGGCCCCAAACAAAGGCTGGGAGCTCCTTTTATACTTTATTATCTCTACATTGCTACATGGGTGAAAAAACATACAAACCATATGTTTGAAGGCTAGTTCCCAGAGGAAAGGGGGAGTTTTGCAGGGAGGTAATTTTCCAAGGACACAGAACCAGCCTGACCTGTTACCTGCAGCTCTGTTTATGAGTGCTGAGACCCTTACAGGGCAGAGAGAGGAGCACCCCAGAACCTCCAAGCCTGCCCTCTCTGAATGGGTTCTGCCGTCTGCCGCATTAAGACAAACATATAAAACCTTTAATGGAAAGTAACTTTAATACAATTAGGGTGCAATACAGAAAGGACAAAGAACATAGTTACTAAGTTAAGCATCCAAAGTTACTCATCTCCTTGAGGGTAAAAGTACTGCCAAATAGGATTGGCCCAAAGCAAGGCCCAAAAGCCTGCCACACATCCAAAGGACCTTTCAATAGAGACCCATAGAAAAGGGTCAGAAAGTGTCAAACAAATCTGGGAGGAAAAGAGCAAAATCAAAATCAAGATGAAAGCTGCCACTGTTAACCTCGCCACAGGTCTCTCACCCACATCTGTTCCAACCAGTCCAAGACCAAAAAGCAAGTGCAGTTTCTTCACATGTCCCTCTGCTCCACGTGCCTCCTCCAGGTCTCCTTGCTGCTCTCCGTCCTGCTTCCTTCTTCCTCCCTTCTGTCCTCTCTGCAGAATTTTCTTTCCCTGCTCAGCTCCACCCACTTAGGGTGGAACTGGGATTCTGGAACTTCCTCCTTACAAGACTAGGCTATGAATCTGACTTGCTAACTGCACCTGCATTGATGTGTTAATTGCACTTAGGCTAAACTATGTTGACTGGGGAGGCATCTCTAGTCCATTGTCCAGCAATATTTCTTCTGCAATAATAGCTATATCTAGTTGTCCATTCCCCACAAAATTCATTCTGTCTTATGACTAGATATACTCTTCACTGTATTGCAATACTAGAAGTTGTCTAGAGTGATCTCAGAATTCAATTTTAAATTCATTCAAATAAAGTACCTTTAATGACAATCTGTTTTGGAACTTAAGTTGGTAATGGTAATTCTAATTTTTAATGTCCAATTTACAATTCTAAGATTTCTAAGAAAAATGTTTCCTTTCTCTAGGCATTTTTATTTTCATACTCTTACTGAACTTATACAATAAAATACCTTTTTTATATTATCATTAAAACAGGATTATAGTCTTTTTATTTTAAAAGAGAAAGTTTTTTAATAGATGGGTTTTCCAAAGTATATCAATATTTTAGTTCTCTGTACAAATGTATTACTTGCATACTTAAAAATCTGTGGGTGATGAATATATAGTAATCCTGAAACCTACAGGATCATGATTTTATAGTTCAGTGAGAAATGATTTGGTAGGGAGTCAGTCAGTCTTGTGGCATGAGTCTCACTTTCTGTAGTCCTGAACAACAATGTTTTTTTGTTATTATTTTTTTTTAACAGTGTGATTCTGGTAAATGTCATCTTTCCCTAGAATTCTGAACCAGGTATCTTAACCAGCTATGGAGGAAAAGAACTGAGGAATGAAAGAGAAAGTGAGGGAAGATAAATGGGAAGAAAATGAATATTGGAAAAATATAGCCCAGTCAAAGACTGTCATGTATAGCGTCTTGCTTTTATTTTGATATTGAAAAAAGGAGTTCAAGGTGGAAGACCTGTTTGCCCTTCCTCGTCCTATGCTTAATGTGGGAGGACCAAAAGTAGAGGATAAATTCTATTTGTATTGTCAGTATAAGCAAGTAGCAATGCTCCAAGTAACCAAAGAAGAATCCTGTTCATTTCCAAATCCATACCTTTTAGGAAGGCATACATTCTAATTTATAGTAGTGAGCACCTTTTATGTTGGGATCTTCTTGCTTTTTATTATGTAGTAGGGAATAGTAACTGATATTTATTTAAAGTAATAGACCTATTTTGGGTAGTATAGTCACTGTACTCAATGATTTTTTGCATTAATTTACTAGCTCTGACTGCCTTTTAAGATTAATTATTTAGATAAATTCTTTGTTTTCTGCATTAGGGCCATTTGTTGAATTTGAAGAGATAGACTTGACTGAATTCTGGGGAGACATGGATAATCAGAAACACATTTATGAAGACTTTGACAAAGCACTCTTAGAAATGAATACATTACTTGCTAAAAATTATTCTAGCAAAATCGAAAGTAAATTTTTAGAAATTCCAGATCAACACAAACATAGGAAATCAACACTACCACAACACCTATCAGAACAGCACAGAGGAATAATTGGAGAACAAGAACCAAATGTAATTTCAACTACAGAGCATAAACAAGGCAGAAAGGCAACTAAAAAAGGAGAACGGTTTAGAAAATCACTAACAGAACAAGAATCTCATACAGGATCAATTCAAGAGCAAGAGTCAAATGGAGAGTTAATTACAAAAGAAGGACCACCACAAAGAGAGTCAACTTCAAGGCAAGCAGTCCAGATTGAGTCACCTGAAGATCAAGAACTTTATGGAGACTCAAAAACAGCACAAAGGCAACACAAAAGGTCAACAACAGGACAAGAACCACAAGGAGGGTCAATTGCAGAACAAGGAACACGCAGAGAATCAGTAACAGAACAAGGATCAGAGAGAGAGTTATTTGCAGATCAAAGATCAGAAAGAGGGTCAATTGCAGAGCAAAGGATGAGCAAAGTGTCATTAATAGAACAAGGACCTGAGAGAAGGTCAATTGTGGAACTAGGAACACGCAGAGAGTCGGTAATAGAACAAGGACTACGCAGAGAATCAACTGCAAAACAAATATCCATTCCAGAAAAGCAACAGGACATAAACTTGTCTGCTCAGTCAGATAATATCTTAGGAGAAAGTAAAAAAAGGGAGGCCACTCCCTTTGAGTACATTGAAATCCCTCCACAAGAAGAGGGAACTCAGGAACAAATTTATGAAAAGGAACTATTTGTGAATTCTAAATTACAAGAGGAAGTTCCAATATGTAGTGGAAAATATTATTTTTCAGGTGGTAATGCAATTCTACAACTTCAGCTCCTGTTTTGTAAGGTGGTTTTTAGTCTCTACAGAAAATACTCATTTCAATTAGTATCTTTCCTGGCATATCATGTCATGCAAATCTCAGCTATATTTTGCTACTTAGCATGAGTCTAGACCTTGAACAATTAAGTAAATGCATACCAGAAAGTTTCTATTGTCAATTTACTTAGAACTTTGATCACACAACTGCAGTAGAAATCCATTTGTAAGGAAAAATCTGATAACATTACATAGAGAAATTTTCATTGGATTACTGAAAAATCAGTTGAAAGCCTTTTGTTTTAAATGTATCAGATATTGAAAACCACTTTATAATTTTACCTTAACTAAAAAATAGAGCTTGCTTTTTAAAAATCATATATAAGGTATATGTTTTAGAAAAATTTCTAAAAGTCATATTTAAGACAGAAAGCATCTGCATTTCAAATATTTACACTATGGACTCTCCCATTCAATTGTCTATGCCAATTTATGCACTTTCATTGAAAGTTCAAATTTTTGAGAGTCAATCTCAATAACTTTAAGGTCTCTGTAAGACAAAGTTGTGGGTTTTGTTGTTGGGTTTTTTTTTTATTATTTGTTTGTTTTTAAATTCTCTGTAACCCTAAACCTGTGCTCTGTATTCTACACTATCATTCACTAATTTGAAACCTTTCAATTTTTCATTATTTATTACTCCACAAAAAGCTACTATTTTCTGACTCTCCCTACATAGTAGGAATGCAGTTAACAATTTTTATGTTACTATTCAATAAGATGCTATATTAGTGAGGACTTAAGTTTGGCTATGTCTAACAGTGATCCAAAATGACTGTGTCTAAAAACACACAAAGAAAATATCATGATAAATGTTAAAAAAGGAAAGAGTTCCTTTCTCATATAAAAGTCAAAACTTGTATGATAGCCAGCCCCTCGAAATTAGCAGTGACTCAGGTTCCTTCTATCTTGTGTCTCCTCCAACCATGTGGTCAAAATGGCTTATCACCATGTCCACATTCTGAAAGGCAAGTAATGAGAAAGAAGGGAGAGGTATCACATCACTTTACTTCACAGCTCATTGGTCAGAATGTAAACATATAGTGAGCCCTAGGCTATGAGGAAGGCTGGAAAGATAGCCCTCATTTTGCATGGCTAAATTGGGGTACATCAAATACAATTTGTCATATAGCTTCTCTCAGTAACTAAAGTTAAGTGGTTGATAGTAACCCAATATATATGGAAAAGTGCCTGAAGGTTTTGGTATACTATATACAAGACATTTATCTCTTTGATTAACTTCGGAATATGTGATAGAATAGATAATGTCCAATTCATGGGTTTTTTGTTTTTACCTTTTAGAAACTGCCAAAAAGGAAGCCCAGGAAGACAAATCCTGTGAACCCAAGTCCCAAGAAATAGAAGGAAGATCATGGCCAGGTGACTCCCCATTTAATTCTGCTTTCCCATACTCTAGAACCAAGAGTGTGACAATGAAATTAAATTTACTATGTTATGGGATGTGTAATTTACAGGTGAACTTTTGACTTGTGACTGGAGAATGAAGTATGCTGAATGTGAAGATGAGGAACAGGCAAATTCAATCTATAATAATGCCAGGTTCTCAGGTACATGTTAACAACAAAACTAGGAAAGATAGATGGCATTCCAATTGATGAATTTGATTTGTTGTAGTACCCCATGATAAAGAATGGACTTAGTGGTGATAGTGCTGACACTTAAGAATACCCCACCAGGGAGCTAACCCAATTATGGCACAGCAGAACTCTCCTATTTCATCCACTGCTCACCTTAGCAATGTATTTCAGTAAATCCACCTGTTCTGCTCCTCACTCTGTCTCTGATGAATCTTCTGACCCTCCCCATACCTCTGTCCTATACCCCACTTCTTCTGTGCAATCAATGATTAAATCTTTTTTCAAAATTGGACTTAGTCAAGACACAGTGACAGTATCCTTGGATTAACTTTCCCATGAGCAGATAGATTTAAACATATCCAAGATGAATGTTTTTGGTGGTAGTGTATATGTAATCATATGCTACTGATAGATGTTCTTTTGCTTTAAAACATGCATTTGTAAATAGAAACACTACAAGCTCTTCCCGAAAGCTAATGCACCCCAGGCTGAAACATTCAAAACATCTGCACCCCCTTTCCAAGGCTGAGATACCTAAAACACTTTTCACCCCTTCCACAAATATTTTACAACAGGAATTTCAAACTCCTGAGTCTACTGGATGTAATCCTTTAATGCTGTTGCCCTGGTCCTTTTTTAAACCTATTATTCCTCACTGGTGCCAACTAATCCAAGAATAACAAAAACAACAGTTGAAAACATATCCTTTCTAACACATACAAAATTGAAGGTCAGGAGACAGAAGAACATAGTACAAATACAAGAAAACAAAACCCTGGAAGGAGCCCCAACTCAGTAAAATAGCAGAAAATGAAAGATGGAGAATTTGGGGCCACAGACCTGGAGATGCTGATGCAACTTTAAAAAAACTACAAAGGATATAAAACAATAACAGAATCAAGATAACAGGAATATGAAGCAACCTACATTCAGAAATAATGGAGTTAAGATGCACTATAACTGATTTTTAAAAATATAATTGAGAGTTTTAATAGAAGCACTAAAAACACAAATAGAAGCAATGAAGAGAATATTTGTTAGTATAGGAATAGAACAAGGTAGAGAAAAAAGAATTAAAAATTAAAGCAGCAAAATAGCTCTCTGGAACAACTTAAAGGGAATAACATTCATATTGTGGGAATCCCAGAAAACATAGAATAAAAATAGAAAATCAATTTAAAGAAGTCATCACTGAAAACAGTCTCAGTCTGGGAAATGAACCAGAAGTTGTGATCCAAGAGGCACAAACAAAATAATGCCAGATAAACATATACCAAGATATATAATAATAAAAATTGAATTGAGAACCAATGATAAGGATAGAATACTAAAAATATCAAGAGAAAAAAGAGTAACTTATAAAGAAACACCAATCAGACTATTTTTCAACAGAAACAATACAATTATGAAGGGACTGGAAAGATATATTCAAAATACTTAAAGAGGGCCTCCCTGGTGGCGCAGTGGGTTAAGCAATGCACTATGAAGCAAACCGCGGCCACTACAGCACGAGTTCGATCCCTGCTGCCGGCCAGGGAGGGGACCCACATGGCACAGCAGACCTCTCCTGCTGTGCCCGCTGCTCCCCTCAGCAGTGTACTTCTGTTGATCTGCCTATTCTGCTCCCCACTCTGTCTGTAGTGAATCCTCTCACCCCCCACACCTCTGGCCTGTACCTCAGTGCTTGTATGCATAAATAAATAAATCTTTAAAAAAAAAAACAAAAAAACAAAATACTTAAAGAAAAAGACTTCTAAAAGTGTATCCATTCAGTACTGCCAGCAGTTCCTCTCAGCTGACCAATGCCCTAGCCTGTGCCTTACAGGGCTCTGCTCCACGTCAGGGATCATCAGCAACCCTCTCACCCCCAGTATGCACCCCTGCCTTCAGGGCCAGCCACCAGCTCCTTTGGAGCAGACAGAATCCCATCTTAGGGCCTTGCAGAACCTAGGTATTCACCATGGGCCCCCAGCCACACATGGAAGGGAATCCCAATCAGTTCTTAGCCATATAGGGTCTCCTTCTATCAGAGATCTTCAGCAATTCTTTTCTTCCTGGTAATCAGAAATAGGTCTTGAGCCACTGCTCCTGGGCAAGGCAATGTCCCAGCAACTCAGCCTAAACCCAGCATCACTCCAGCTCTCTATGCCACCAGAGCAAGGCCCAGAAGTGCTTCAGGGGAGGCTCTAGTACTATCCCAGATCCTACAAGACACAGTGACAGGCCCACCATCAAATTAACACCCAGAATAGTGGGGGAAAGGACTCATATACAACAAAACCCCCAAGAATAGCAGAGCAAACTCAAAGCAAACAATGGGGAGAAGTAAAAATACAAATGGCCAAGTAAGCTCTCAGGGGAACAATACGCCACATAAAGAAAATCTCCAGAACCCAGTAACACTGACATCGAAGAATTCTTCCTGTCTGACAAAGAATTCAAAATTTAGTAGACTGAGAAACCTCCATCTCCTAAGGATTTACCCAAGGACACAAAAACATTAATTCAAAAGAACACATTCACCCCCATGTTTATCACAGGCTTATTTATAATAGGTAAGACTTGGACTCAACCCAAATACCCCAAAATAGATGACTGGATCAAGAAAAAGTGGTATATATACACAATGAAATATTATTCAGCAATCAAAAAAGATAAACTAGAGCCATTCACAGAAACATAGGTGGAGCTTAAAGGGATTATGCTCAGTGAAATAAGTCAGAAGGAAAAAGAAAAATACTGGATGGTCTCACTCACAGGAGGAATATAGGGAATCAAGGAAAAAAACAATAACAAAAACAACAAAACAAAAATAAACAGATAACTACAAATCAGAGACATTCTACAGGGAAGAAGGAGGGAGGGATTGAGATCAAGGCAGGGATGGTAAGAGCACATGGGACTATGATGATGATGCATGGGTGAACTGGTGTTGAAATTCTATGGGGACTACACTGAGTAAAGAAAGCAAACATTGTAAAAAATAATAATAATAAATTTTAAAAAAAGAATTCAAAATTGCCATTTAAGAAAGTCAAAGAACTTGAACAACACAAACAAAACTTAGAAAAAATATCAGCGATGTATGAGAAGATGCAGAAAATAAAAAGATCCTATGGGACACAGTTAATGAACAGAAATGGAAGAGAAAGGAACTGTAGGATGTAAAAAAGATCAATGGAGGAGTCAAAAATTTCTGGGAAAAAAAATAGCAATGGAAAAACATATGCAAAAGAATGAAATCTTGAAGTTACAGATAAAAAAAGAACCAAGAATGGAAAGAAAGATACAAAGGAAAAAAAAATACTTTGAGAATTACCTGACACCCTGAGGAAAGGAAATATAAGTCATAGAAATCTAAAAGGAGAAGAGAGAGACAAAGGCACTTAAAAGCTATTCCAGGAAAAAACTGAAGAAACTTCCAAAACGTAAAGAAGGAAATGAAAAATAGACACACAGGAAGCTAAAAGGACACCAAACTATATTAATGAAAGGAAATCTACGGCAAGGCACATAGTAGTAAAGCTACAAGACACAAAAACATTGATTCAAAAGAATACCTGCACACCTAGGTTTATTGCAGCACTATTTGCAATAGGTAAGACCTGGAAACAACCTAAGTGTCCCCAAACAGATGATTGGATTAAGAAGATGTAGTACATATACATGATGGAATACTATTCAGCAATCAAAAAAGATAGTCATTCACAGAAACATGGATAGAGCTAGAAGGGATTATGCTCAGTGAAATAAGTCAGAAGGCAAAAGAAAAATACCAGATGGTTTCACCCCTAAGAGGAATATAAGGGAACAAAATTAGCAACCAAAGAAAAGAATAATAACAACAATAATAGTAATAATAAAAACCACAACAAAAAGACAAAGACAAATCGAGGATACTTTGTGGGGATGGGGGAGGGAATCGGTTGAGGGCAGAAAGAGCACAAGGGACTGAGGTGATGGTGCACTGGTGAAATGATGGTGGAAAATCCATGGGGACCACTATTGATGTCAAATATATATAAATAAAGAAAAAAGGAAATAAATAATAGCCCTATATATTAATGGGCTAAACTCACCAATAAAAAGACTCAGAAGTAGCACGTTGCATTAGAAAACAGATTCCAATCTTCTGTTGCCTCCAGGAAACACACCCAATTTCCAAAGATAAACATAGTTTGAAGGTAAACAGTTGGAATGGCACCCAAAAGAAGGCATGGACAGCCATTCTTATATCAGATAACAGATTTTTAGCTAAAAAAAAGGTGACAAGGGACATAGATGGAGACTATATAAGGATCAAGGTGACAATACACCAAGAAGACATCACACTCATCAATATTTACTCATCAAATGAGGGAGCACCAAAATACATTAGATGAATACTATATTCTCTGAAAGCAGACATTAGAGAAAATATATATGTGGTAGGAGACTTCAACACCCCACTCTCACCAGTGGAGAATAAACAAGACAGAAAATAAACAATGACACAATAGCCCTAAACAAAGATATAAACTACATATAAAAATACCTATAGAACACTGTACCCCAAAAAACCAACTACACATTTTTCTTAAGTGCACACAGATCATTCTCCACATACTGGATCACAAGACAGACATCAATAAGTATGTGAAGATTGAAATCATAACAAGTATCTTCTGTGATCATGAAGGTATCAAACTAGAAATCAACTACAAAAAGAAAGTAAGGAGATTCCGTATTACAAAGAGATTGAAAAACAGGCTACTGAAAGAGCACTAGGTTAAAGAGAATATAAAGAAGAAATGAAAAAAAAGCTTGAGACAAGTGATAATGAAGACACAACCTTCAGCAAGAGTCATGTTAGTAAAATACTAATAGCAAAAGTAGTATTAAGAGGGATGAATATAGCAAGATAGGCCCACATCAAACAAACAAACAACAAAAACCCCAAGAAAGAATTCAAAGAAGAACTAAAGAAAGAACTTCCATCTTGAGGTACTAGAAAATTAGCAGTGAAACTATAAAGACTAAAATTTTACCTAGCAGCTTCTCTGACCACTATGTCATAATAGTAGAAATCTATTCCAAAAAACAGGTGTCTTAGTGGTAGGTGTGGTGTGGTAACAATGCCTGAAAGAGATGATCCTATACCTCTAATCGTAAACAATGTCTTAACCAATGTTGCTTCAATAAAATTTTTTTCAAAAGAAAAAAATAATCAGGAACCTCTCTGGTGGCATGGGTTTGATCCCCGGCCAGGGAGCTAACCCACATGGCGCAGCAGACCTCTGTCTCACCCACTGCTCCCCTCAGCAGTTTCTTTCAGTAGAGCCACCTGTTCTGCTTCCCACACTGTCTCTGGTGAATCCTCTCACCCCCCCCATATTTCTGGCCTACACCCCAGTTCTTGTTGAATAAATAAAATTATCTTTTAAAAAAATGGAAAAAATCATATATATGGAGATTAAATATGCTGCTTAATAGCAAAAATTGAAGCAGAAATTTAAAGACACCTTAAGATGAACGAAATTATAGAAGTTACCAGAATCTATGGGTTGCAGCCCAAACAGTTTTAGGGGGGAAGATAACTGCAGTACAGTGCAGATATCTAAGTTATCCTATAACCTACAACAGACCTGTAAAATCCCTAAAATATATACATACATGCATGCATGCACACATATATGTTATGTTTTTTTAATTGCATGGGTGATCTTTTTTAAGTCATGTCAAATCTCATGGAAAACATAGGGCACACATTGAATCAATGAATAAATCAAACATAAATCACTGGGCTAACATTTTATGAAACATCCTTCATATTATAACATGAAATGTCAAAATAAATATATTAGTCAAGACTCTATGGGAGTCTTGTAGTGATGTTATTTATATACTTAAGCAAATTTACACAGCTGCTGGCTTAGGCACAACTGAATCCAAGAGCAATAGTAACAGGACACTGTCTCTGCCTCTCAACCCTGTTCTTTATGTAATTCAGTTTTAGGCAGTTTTCTCCATCCTATGCAAAGATATCCATGAAAGCATCTCAAAGTCTCTATCCTAGTAGTTTAGCAATCAGAGTACAGAAGAGTGATTCTTTCCCGCCAGTTCCCCAAAATGTGAGATAATTCTCACTGACCTATAGAGGGTTACACTGCTGTCACATATGAACCATATGTGACCAAACCTATATCATGCTGTCCTTGGAGCTAGGGGGAAGGGTTCTCAGTACCATCTGATTCATTTAAACTGAAAGTGGGAGAGAGTGTATCACCAAACAAAAATATAAGGGTGTTATCCATATGATGGTTTCATGGATTCCCAACAAGATAAAATAAGTAGATGTCCATTAAAATATAATAAAATTTCCCTAGGTTTTGAGAAAATTGTTCATTTTACTTTTGGTGTATGTTTCCTGCTTGACAGACCTACACTCAATTATCAGAAATATTCAATCTTACAAAGAAATAAAAGGTAGGAGTGCCTTCAATGGAGTCTCCTTCAATCTTCTTCAATTTGTGCAACTCCTGGAGACATTTGTTGGTGAAGATGCCCCCTTGAGTGTCAGTGAGACTCTCACATGCTTTTTTAAGAAGTACTATGTTGAAACGAAAGAAGAGAAGATGAGTCACTTAGAACAGGTGAGTATTATTTATCAATGAAACAAATGAGTTAGTATTGTAAATTTCTCAACCTCATTTGCTCCTAATTACTCTTCCTTTTTAAAAATTAATTTATTTTTAACTGAGGTAACATCAAGAAGATGCAGTATATAAACACAGTATGACTCTTTAAATTTTTTCAAACCATCACTTTATTTATATGAGCATGGTTCTTAAGCATTTTATTGTCAGATGATCTAAGATCATATTACAGAGAATTCATTTGCCTAATAATAAAATGAGTGCTAGTGGTAGATGATACATTGTACAGTTTTGTTTACCTCGTGTGTAGTTTGGAGAGATATTCTGAGGAGCATACATTTAGATGTGCAAAAATGTGTGTTTGTGTGTGCGTGCACTGTCTGCTGTGTGAGTGCATTAGAAATGCACATATGTAGGGGTACAACTATGGCTTGAATATATATATGTTAATTGATGTGCATACAGTATGAAGTATTATGTTTCCTGAGAACTTACCCTGTACTTAATGATAGATAAATGCATACACATTTGATATAAGCAATTTATATATCCCAGTATGAAATACGTAAATTAGATTCACCAGACATATTCAATAATCTCATCAGCCTTATGTGTCTTTTCAAGCTAAATCTGGAGTTGCCTCTTCAATTGTAGTTTTGTTACAGAGCAGAATGAGGGATATCTTGGGACCCCCAAACCTGCATGCTCTAAATGGGTTCTGCCATTAAGTTAATAGTTGATAGCACTAAGCTAGTGAAAAATCTAAAAGGTAAATAATATCAATGTTAATTAGGTCAATGCTTAATATTAAAAAGAGTTTTTGAACATTTTTTATTGTTTGAACACTGTATTGATCCCTCTCCATTACAAAATACATCCTACCAAGAAACCAGGCAGAACAACCAACGTGTGTTCACTTTCCTGAACAATTAGCAAGGGAGTGGAAAGGAATGAATCGAAGATTCTTGAGTGTATTTTCTTCCGAAGTTAATGTGTTTTAATCCAGTGCATAAAATGCCTGTTTTTTGGTTTAGAGGTGAAACAGAGAAATGATATTTAGAGGATCAAATACTTCATTTTCCCATTAATGTCGTGCTTAGTCTCAATGTAAGTCGTTTTCATAAAAAGTATTCCACTATTGGAAGAATAATTATAGGATGCTGGGCCTCCCTGGTGGCGCAGTGGGTTAGGCAATGCACTATGAAGCAAACCGCAGCCACTGCAGCACGAGTTCGATCCCTGCTGCCAGCCAGGGCGGGACCCACATGGCACAGCAGACCTCTCCTGTTGTACCCGCTGCTCCCCTCGGCAGTGTACTTCAATTGATCTGCCTGTTCTGCTCCCCGCTCTCTGTGGTGAATCCTCTCACCCACCTACACCTCTGGCCGGTACCACAGTGCTTGTATGCATAAATAAATAAATCTTTAAAAATAAATCAACAAACAAGTAAATAAATAAATATAGGATGCTGGTTATCACAATGAACAGTGTGTCTTCTGTGCTTTGTCATCCTGTTTGCAATGTAGGCTAGACAAAAGACTTCCCGAGTCCGACGGGAACTTCTCCTAGGATCCCTTTTTCAGAAGTGGGACAGTGATGGCTCAGGCTTTCTGGATCTGCAGGAAGTAGATGAACTCTTGTACACATACAAGGAAGGAATGGAAAAAGAATCTATGAGAAAAGGTAAAAATATAACAATTTTTTTCATTTAAATTGTGGTATACTTGGCTTCAACTTTCTCAGTACTACAACATGTATACAGTTAAAATCCTGGTTTTGTTCTAAAACCAGAAGATATCATTTCACATCTACTATTATGGCTGTAATTTTTTTCAACTTTATTATGATGTTATTAACATATACCATTGTGTAAGTTTAAGCTGTACATATATTGATTGTATATACATATATTGTGAGATGTTTGCCATAGTAATGTTAGTTAACACCTCTCATCATCTTATGTAATTATTTCTTTCTAGTAGTGAGAGCATATAAGACCTACTCTTGGAGAAACTTTCAGTACTGTTAACTATAGTGACCATGGTGTACACTAAATACAGAATTTATTCATCTTATAAGTGAAGTTTTATTCTTTGACTTACATCTTCCAACTTCTAGCCCCTGGTAACCACCATTCTATGCTCTCTTTCAATGGGTTTGACTTTTTTATTTTCCACAAATAACTGATACCATATAGTGTTTGTTGTCATCTTTGATTTATTTCACTTAGCATAATGCCTTCAGAACTCATCCATGTTGTTGCAAATAGAAGGACTAATTTTTTCTCATTATATACCACATTTTCTTTATCTATTCATCTGTCAGTGAACACTTAGACTATTTCCATTGCAATTGTGAATAGGTATTCAGTGAACACAGGAGTACAGACACCTCATTTATTTGGATATATATCCAAAAATGGAATTACTAGACTGTAGTTTAATTTTTAACGTTTTGAGGAACCTCCATATTGTTTTCCATAGTAGCTGCACCAATCTGCATTCCTATCAGCAGTATATGAGGATTCCCCTTTCCATTGTTACCGCTTGTCTTTTTGATGACTGACATCCTCACAGGTATGAGGTAATAGCTCACTATGCTTTTGATTTGCTTTTCTCTGATGATGAGTGAAGTTGAGCCTCTCTTCATGTGCCTTTTGGTCATTTGTATTTCTTCTTTGGAAAAACATCTATTTAGTTCTTCTACCACTTTTTAAAAAACTGGATTGTTTTTGCAGTTGATTTGTATGAGTGCCTAGGATGTTTTAGATATTAACCCCTTATCATATATATGATTTGCAGATATTCTTATTCTATTCATTTTGTTGATTCTTTTGTGGTATAGAAGCTTGTTAGCTTAATGTAATTCCATTTATTTTTGCTTTTGTGACTTATGTAATATGGTTATAAGTTTATTTTAAAACAATAAACCAAATATAGTCACATGTTAAAGATTCATCGTCAAACATTATAACCCATGATATTACGTCCACACCTTACTGCTACCAAATCATTCAACAGAGCTTCCTTAAGTGTTTGAAGCTACCAGATTTAGCACTATTGACTACTTTTTTCTCAATGTCTAAATAGCTGCAGAAATATTTTCAAGGATTGGAGGAATTACCTCAATGTTAACGTAGTGCCAAAATGAGGTCAACTGAGGCGTTCGATGAGTCACAGCAGCATTTACCAGCACTTGAGGCCTTCTCTGCAAAGTATAGATGAATTGTGATGTGGCTGTGGGAGAGAAAAATCTATGCCTCTCTGAATCTCCACCTGAATGTTCCCTTCCCTTTAACTGTAATTTTAAAAATTCAAAGTAACAAGTGTTGGCAAAGGTGTGGGAAAACTGGAATCCTTGTTCAATTCTAGTGGGGATATCAGAGCAAAGGGCAGTAGAATATGTTGCAGAGTGCTTTGCTAAAGACCTTAATTCTACATAGATTCCTTCTGTGTACCTGGCTACCCTCACTTTTGAAGTTAAAAGAATTTAAACCATTCCAAAGATCTGCCAATTTTTGCTTCTTATATCTCTTTGCCTCTGTAAGTTCTGCCTGATTCATCTCCCAAGTCTGACTGGCTTGCAAGTTTCTCCTGAATTTATTAACTTATTCTCCTTCATGACTCTTACTTCTCCTATAGTATATAATTTCTCTTCTGATTAATACTTCTGATCAAAGACTACTAATATCTACTCCAGTGTAATAAGTTCCCTCCTTCATTCACTTAAATCCCAGTGAATTTTACTGATTTTAGGATTTATCTTCACTGATTTTAGGAATTATCTCGTGGTGTTGGCATATAAGATTTCTATTTCTTGAATTACATAGTGTATGAGGTAAAGAAATTTCAGAGTTAGTTAAGAGCTTTAGCCCTTTGAAAATCTGTTGTATTCATTGATCTTCAAATGTATCTTGTTTTTTAATTATTAGAGTTTTTCATTATATCTTCTGCAAATTTTACATGCATAAACACTACATTACTTAGACTGCATCCAAAGAGAATTTACTTAATGAAGTTTTATAAAGTATAATTAGTTTCCACTAATAAAATGGGCAGATTTCATAACACAGAACACTAGCAGAGTTGATTTCTACTGCTCAATCTTTCACTAAATGACCACAGATTTATGAGCAAGTTACTGACCAAAGCTCTGTAGGTCCAGATGTTCTCATTTCTAAAATGAAAAAGTTAGATATGATAAATTCTAGAATTTAAGAAACCTAAGGAAGTTTTTAGGGAATATTTTAGGGAAGTTGCAATATATGTAATTGAACTACAACAATAAAGATGGGTAGAAAGCATTAAAAAAAATGGGTTAAATCCAGCAAATGAGAATGAAGAAAGTAATGAGGAAGCAGAATTTGCTGCCAGATGACTATGTCTGCAAGCAGAAAGAACAAATTTTTCTCTCCCAGGGTAGGTTATAAAAAATGATTCTGAGCAGACTGCTAGCCACCTGACTGGTTGCTGAATTTATGAAAAAGGCAGATTTAACTTCCTAAAAAAGGAAGAAAATTCTAAATTTATGCGTTAGCTAATAACTGACTGGCAAATTTTCAAACAATTCTGTTTATTTTTTGTTTTCCTCTACCTTTCTAATTTTTATCTGTGTCCCAGTTTTAAAAAATGGTTTTACCTTGTTTGTTTCATTCAAAAAATAAATTATAAAATTAAAATATACAATGGGTTTAATTAGAAAAAAGTCACAGAAATAGAAATTTTAGGTAATGTTTCTGCTGTTGTAACTGAAGTGCAAGTTTTCTGTACAGAAGGGGCAACTTGAAACTTTTAACCTGTATTTTTTTCCATCTTCATTCCTATTTCAAACAGCCTAATCTTTTGAGTGGAAATAACATTGCAGAAGACTGTAGAAAATGTACTTTCTTTTCTTTTTTTTTTTTAAGATTTATTTATTTATGCATACAAGAACTGGAGTACAGAGGATTCACCAGAGATAGAGTGGGGAACAGAACAGGCAGAGAGACTGAAATACACTATGAAAGGGAGCAGTGGGCCAGGCAAGAGAGGTCTGCTGTGCCATGTGGGTCATTGGCCCTGGCCAGCAGCAGGAATTGAACTCATGCTGCAGTGGCTACGTTTGCTTCATAGTGCATTGCTTAACCCACTGTGCCACCAGGGATGCCCCAGACTATGTGACTTTCTACAGTGTAGAATCTAATGGGATAGTCACTCGTCCCTCTCCCCTCCTATTACTTCTCATGAAATAACATTAACATTTGTTGGATATGCTCTTTAATTTTCCATTAAACAAGATCTGCCTTAATATATAAATTTTTACTTAAGTGGGACATTTAGCTCTTTTAAAATTACAACATTTTGGTGACATATTCTGTCAGTGAATTCCAGAAATATTGAGCAGTAAGAAACATATATTGAAAAAGCTCATCTTAGTTTTCTAAAGAAACTGAAAATTGGTCAAGTAGTATAAAATTATAGCTATATCTTCCCTTGAAACAAGGGATCTCTTTAGTCTTTCCTTGGTTTTCATGAGTGTGACACTTTTGAAGATTACAGACCAGTTGTATTTAGTGTATCCTTCTTTTTTGTCTCTTTTCTTATGATTAAATTCAGGTTATTAACCTTTGGAAGGAATGTTTTCATTGAATCCTATCAGAAGTTTGATATTAATAAGCTAATATCTGTCAGGTCCCTCCACTTTGAAGGTAGTATTTTTCCCTTTGTAATATGTGATTACCTTGTAGGTCTACTTTGAAAACAAACATCCCCTTTCTTCCTATATTGTGAAAGAATTTACAAGGATGTAATATAGGAATACCTCACTAAAAAGAAATAAGACAACTAATTAAGAATTACTTATCAATAGAATGTATTAATATGAACCAAGGAAGAGTATCCTTATGTTAGACAATTTGGGCAAATGTTCATGGTAATATGTTAAAGGAAAAACATGAAACAATGTACCATGCGTTTTACATTATAAAAAATATACATAGAGAAAGAATATGCACCATTATATCAATAATTCTGGGTAATATAAATAGAGCAATTTCATGATGGGCAAAATTATATGCACCTATAAATTATATATTATATAAACCTATATATATTTATATTATATCTAGTTTAGTGTTGTATGTAAGTAGATAGACACATAGAAAAAATTTCAGGAAGAAAACACACCAAGCAAATTATTATTTTACTGTTGGCATTACTGATAATTTTTTAAAAAGATTTATTTATGCATACAAGAACTGGGGTACAGGCCAGATGTGTGGGGGAGTGAGAAGATTCACCAGAGACAGAGTGGGGCACAGAACAGACAGATCATCTGAAACACACTGCTGAAGGGAGCAGCAGGCAAGGCAGGAGAGGTCTGCTGTGCCATGTGGGTCACTCCCCGGCCAGGGACCAAACTCATGCTGCAGTGACTGCAGATGTTCATAGTACATTGCTTAACCTGATGCGCCACCAGGGAGGCCCCATTACTGATAATTTTTTAAAAATGTTAATGTCTCAATAAAATTAGTCTCAAAATTATAAGTCTATATTCTTGTTTTCCTATTTATTCAATGGCTTTTAATCTATCACTATAATTATTTATTTGCACACTCATAGTATCCCAGATTTGGCCAATGAGAGTCCATTCGGTATGGCTCCTGTGTCCTCCCTCTTCCCCCAATATTATGAAAAAATTGCAAACATGCAGCAAACCTGAAAAAATTTTATAGTGAGTACTTCTATACCTACTATCTAGATTCTACCATTAACATTTCACTACTTTTTTATTATCTATTTGTTTTTCTATCCTTCTATCCTTCTGTTTCTCCTATAAGGTATATCTTTTACCCTTATCAAGAAATAGAACCAAAAAGTTTCCTCATACCCCTTTCCTGTTCAGTCCTCACCACCCAATATCCAGTGCGACAGTTCTTTTGACTGTTTTCCACCATATATTAGTTTTATCTCTTCTAGACCTTCCTTTTGCATAAGACTTCTTTCACACAGCATACTTTTTTTGAGATTGTTACATGTTGCGTGGATTAACACCTTACTTCTTTTTATTGCTAAGTAATTTTCATTGTATGAATATACTATAATTTATTTTTTAAAACATATTTTGATTGAGTTAATATTAGTTCATGCCATTGTTTCCATTATAGAAGTATAGGATTCCTCCTTTAGGCATTGTTGACATAGTGTGCCCACCACCGAAGAGCCCATAAGTACATTACCATAGACCCTTATCCTCTCTTCCTTCTTTGTTCTCATCCCTTTCCTTCTCCCACACTAGTTGCCTCAATTCTGCAGTCAGTTTTCAAAGGTTATTTTTTTAGTCTTGCTTTATCTAATTCTTTGCATTGTTTTTCTATATTCCACATATAAGTACATCATCTGGCATTTGTCTTTCTTCTTCTGACTGAATTTGTTTAGCATTATTTCTTCCAATTCCATCTCTGTGCTGCAAATGGCAAAAGTGTATCTTTTTGATAGGTGAGTAGTATTCCTGTGTGTGTATGTATGTGTGTGTGTGTGTATACATACATATACACCATATCATCTTAATCCATTCATTCATCTGTTTGGGGCATTTAGATTGTTTCCATAGTTTGTTAATCCATTTTCCAAATGACAGACATTAAAACTGTTTAGTTTTTGGCCATTATAAATGAAAATGCTATGAATAATATTTAAAAAAATTTTTTGTTGGTATATTTTAAATTAAAAAAAATATATATACGCCTAGTGGTAGGATTTCTGGGTTATAGGGTAAGTATATGTTTAGTTTTATAAGAAACAGTCAGATACTTTCCTGTGTCCTCTTAATATGTACCCGTCATTCTTAGAGCACCTCTGTGCATTCTGGCACAGTAAGATCTTCTAGATTTTCTTATGCTTTCCCTGCTCCCTTTCTGAATTCACCCATTTCTCCAAGGAACCTTGATTTCCTTTAGTAGAGAAAGGCATTTAGAAGCAAAGACTTGGCTTCTACATCTGCTCATTGCTCCCAAGCCCTTATCTCAAGTTTCTCATAGGGGATATGTATGTATGTATACATATACATCTATATCTCTATATAGCTCTGTAAATATCTGTTAGTATTAGATTATATAAAACATATTTTGGGTGGTATGACTGTAAATATTATTTACTAATAAGAAACTGTGAGTTCACACACATCACCAAATCCAATGTAATAGCATGCGTCATTCTAGTTTTCTCCCAATTTTGTAGATCCCTTCTCTCTTGCTCATATAATCCTAAAGTTTGTATTTTTTTATAAGTCCCCCTGTGTGGAACTAATGTCCCATCACACTATCATCTCCCCAACACTCATATATTTCTTGCTACATTTAGGTTAACACCTCATACAAATCTACTCTTCCCACTCTATTTCCCACCTCAATCTGTTAGGCCTTCAGACTCTTCATATTGAGTGACTCCTTTAGCTGAAAAGTCTTCATTTTTCTTGGACCCTGACTTCCCACACTAGACTGTCCCTCCATGTGAACTCTCTTACCCTGCTCAGACTTACATACCCCACGTTGGGCATCCACTTCATGTGGATATTCTCTTCATCCCACTTGAGTTCTTCTGATACCCCAAGCTAAACCACTTTTCTACAAATCCACCTTCTTAACTCATATGAGCTGAAGATTGCCTTTCACATGGATAACCTCCTCACCCTATATGGTATTTTGGGCAGATATTATTATTATGAAATCTTACCATATTTAAATATGGTAAAACTGAATCAGGGAATTGCATAAAGCAAATTGTGTTTTAGTTTAATATTACAAATATGTATTGAACCTGACTATTGCTGATCCAATTTTAAAGTGATTAATACTAGTTCAGGGTTAAAAAGTAGAAATAGAGAGGAATGGCCACCAGAAACAATGCCAAAGACTAACATAATAGTATTAGATGATCTATTAGTTATGGAAAGTAAAAGGTAGGGAGGAGACAAAGATGACCCCAGGATTCCATATGGCTGAGTGGCAGAATTAACAAAACAAAACAAAAATAGAGAAATGACATTTTAAATTCAACATAGGAAATCATTATGTTGGGAGCTGTTCTGTTGGGAGATGTTCTGTTGGGAGAGATACTTCTGGTTTTTAAGGTTTTCTATGGGGCATTGTCAAGGACTTTGGTGAGCTATAAGAGGACAATGAAAATTTCCTACACAGATGAATGAGCTTTCAGTTAGTTATTGATTTTGTGTTTGTCTTTTAGCTAAACTACATATCCAATTTCCAAAACCACTCCCTGGTCAAGAAGTAAAGCTATCTGCAAGGCAGTTTCAGAAATATATAGAACTTGTTGTATCTGAACTCAGGGGCAATGAAGATCTTGTTCTGGAAAATATTGTTGAGTTTCTTATGTATAGTCTAGAAAGGACCCATGTTGAGAATCTCAGAAACTGTGCCAGACGAAAGTGGCTGCATCAAATCCAACATGCTGCTGAGACAAGTGGGGTATCCCTGGAACCAGTGTACAATGAGACCTTTAAGGTCCTCACCCAGGTATGTTTCTTTTTTTTAATATTTATTTATTTATGCATATAAGAGCTGGGGTACATGCCAGAGGCACAGAGAGTAAGAGGATTCACCAGAGACAGAGTGGGGAGCCCAACAGGCAGATCCACTGAAATACACTGCTGAGGGGAGCAGCAGGAGAGGCAGGAGAGGTCTGCTGCACCATGTGAGTCCCCTCCCTGGCTGGGGATCGAACTTGCACATTGCAGTGGCTATGGAATCCCCACAGTGAGGCGCTCAACCCCTTGAGCTACCAGTGAGGCCCTTACCCAGGTATGTTTCTAAATGATATAGAAGAGGGAAAACTTCCTCATAGCAGGCAGTGCTCAGGATTGCAAAAAAGGAACATGCTAAATTCTCTTGAAAAATTGCTGGGAACCACTATAGATGTTTTATTTATTCCAATACATTACAATGACCGAGAGCCCATCAAGACACAACAAAGATGATTAAGATTGGCAAGGTAGAAGCAGAGCGGATAGATATAATGACAGAGTTATGTCTTGAGAGTTTTAATTTCATCTGTGCTGAAAGACAAACCTAAAACTTGTCTTTAGAGAGTAGACTGCTTTGAAAAACACTAGTAAGGAGATGCAATAGCAGTTTAAGCTATGTTTCCCTTGTATGATTTTCTTGGGAATCAGTTTAAAAAGGAACTGTTTAAATCATAAAATTATTATAAAGTACGACCCAATGTCACATAGTATTTCACAATATTGGCCTAGAAGCAAGCAGACTATTATATAATCCTGTCACTTAAAACCCATGATCCTGATGGACCACTGCCCACAGCTTTGTCACTCCTTCTGACACTCCCACCTTGCTATTCCTTCCAGGTAGAAACAACATGACTGTCTTCTACACATCTCACAGATTTCATTGATTCAGGGCTTTCGTATCATTCATCTCAAATAGCCATACTTGGTTATTGGAATCACCTCCTGAATGACTGAATTTTCCAATGTAGTTTGAAATAATGTGACCAGGAACAGGCAATCCATCAATTAAAAAAGAAGTATTATTCCACTTTGCTTCAGAGATATGTCGTACCCTAAAAAAAATCTTCCTATATTTTTGTTATTCTGTTATGTAGAAAAGAAGGAAGAGGGGTAGGTAGAAGGGAAAAAGACATGAAAAGCATTACCCAAATATAAAAAGAGGAAACAAATGTTGTCTCATATTCAAATTATGGACATGTGCAATATATTGTTAACAATATTATTAATAACATAGTATTTCAAGTATAGAGAAGTATTAGTTATTTTAATTAGAAATAATAGTTGATTTCTGGAGTCCAAAGCAATGACATGAATCATATGTCATAGTTAAATTAATTTTAAGAATTCTCTCAGGGTGTTTTTTTTCCTACATTCACATCACAGTAGATGGTCAAGAAATATGAGTGGAATGAAATACTCTTCTTGTTCCAGCTCTCTACAAGAAATACTTTAAACTGAAACCCAGATAGTATGATTATAGTTCAAAGGAATCCAATTTTAAGTCTATACATTTGAGTGGACTTGAGACTTTTTCCTTCTTTTTTATTTTTTTAAAGTAAACCAATCTAGTTGGCATAAAGTAAATCCATTCCATTCACTAAAACTCAGGTTTGGGGGACAGATATTGGGTAAATCTTTCCACCAATGTCCATAAGTGATAATATGTACATTATTGATTCAGAAAAATAAAATTATTGGAGTAAGAAACACAAATTGACTAATAAAGGGAGGTATGATTCAAAGAGTAGCTCTTTGATTATTGGTAAATTCTCGGTAAGAAATATTTTGCCATAGGATGCTGAAGCCCATGGAAATAAGAAGATCAGTGCTCACATTTCCCTCCTGGAAGAAAACCAACTATTGCCTGATAGAGGAAATGTTCTGTTGAGGAATGTAGCTTGTACTTTAGATGATGCTCCATTTGTACTAAACAGAGTGCTTTACAGGGACATGAAAGGAATCAGGTAAGAATTTCTTGAACAGGTAGTTTTCGCCCTTCTAAAAAAATAATTCCCTTTCTGAAGTAAACTAACACTGAAACCCTCGTTTGCTTCCCAAAATTGAATGCTTCAGGTCACCAATATTTCTAGAGAGGTGGGTTTCCAGTCCTAGATGATTTCACCTGATCAGTTTTTGGAACTCACTTTTAGGCATTGATTCACCATGTAGGGACTCTGCTTCACCATATCAGCTCAGTTATTTTTGCCTACTCTATAAGTTTTGTCATCTGCATCCTGGCTACAGGCTTTCTCTGTTACTATCTAAGCTTATTTCTAAATCTTTCTCAAGTCAAACTCTCCAAATTGGAAATTTTATCTTAGTCTACTTGTCTGACATATAATACCAATGATGATGAATGGAGAATTGATCTAGTGTCACGCATGGTTTAATCTAAAGTCCTTTTCTGTGCCTTTCTCTCATTCTCTTTTTTCAATTCCTCAGCTTTACAGTCGTGGATGAAGGGAAACCAATACACGTCCCCCAAGTTCAGCACCATGGGAATGTCTTTTTTTGGAACCATTCCCGTGAAAAGAATGATTACAATGGATCATTACTGGCTCTACCTCTTCAGGATGCAAATATGAGGATCTTTGGGGTCCTGGCTGTGGATACCCTAAGAGATCCCCAGAAAATAAATATCTTCCTACCTCATGAGATTAGATTCTATCAGGTAATTCATAGAAGAATTCTTCAAGAACAGTGATAGAATGGTCTCTCCCTCTATACTTTTTTAAAAAGCACAATCAATAATGTCATCATACTTGTTCCTGGTCCTGTGTGTATATATCAGTCTTTGGAGAGTTTCCTCATTACACCTGGAAGAATTCAGCCTCAGTTGCACATCTATGCCTCAGCGCTTCTGAGAAAATTATTAATATGTGTCCCATTGCATTAATCATATGAACAGTATTTTGTGTTTCAAACCAAAAATGTAACTATTAGACTGCTAAGACCAAAATGTAGGATGAGCTTTCAGAAGAGACATATTTATGTTATATTAATGGCAGTACCTAGAAATCCTTTGATCTTTACAAAAGATATGCATCCCATAGCTCTTGATTTCAATATTATATTTTTTGAGGATGAAGAATGGAGGAAAAATCTAAATGTCTCTCAGGTATTTCAAATTAGATCACAAAAAGGATAAGCACTTTTAAGACTATAACTGGATCATTTCATTAACAACAATGTGCAATTTAATTTTATGAATAGAAACTACAATGAAGAAAGATTGAAACTCTTTATATGGAGACAGTGGGCTGGAATGTAGCAATAATCAGAAACTTGCTATGCTCTTATCATTTGTTCCCCTGCAAACCTCTGGCTCTTTATGTTTATTTACCAATATTTAAATTTTTCTTTTCCAATTTAATGGATGCATAACTGAAGAAAGTGATAGAATCTTTTTCTCTGGACATACTTTTTTTTTTTTTAAAGATTTTATTTACTTAGGTATACAAGAGCTGGGGTACAGGCCAGAGGCACTGGATGTGAGAGGATTCACCAGAGACAGAGTGGCGAGCAGAACAGGCAGGTCGACTGAAGTACACTGCTGAGGGGAGCAGAGGGCGAGGCAAGAGAGGTCTGTCAGGCCATGTGGGTCCCCTTCAGGGCCAGGGATCAGGGATCGAACTTGCATGCTGCAGTGGCTGCAGAAATTCTACAGTACGGTGCTCAACCCCTTGCACCAACAGGGAGGCCCCTCTCTGGACATCCTTTAATAATAGGATTCATTCCCCTCTGACATAGAATAATATAAACATATTAAGAAGCAAAATGACGGAATACGGAGTTATTAGTAGGTGAACTGTAGGTAGTTTTGTTAGAGAATATGTCAGAATGAATTATAATGGATTCTCTAGTCTGTGGAAGAAAAAGCTCCTAGGTTACCCTTAGATACACTGGGTCCTAATATAAAATGCATACATTTTGAAAAATTTACAGTACCTGGAGCTCCTGGAGCTTCTGGACCACAAAACCACAGAGGGTGTCTAAGAACTTCTGCTCCTTTTCTGTGGAATAAGCTAGCCTTATGCCTAAGAAAGACTGTGTAAGCGAGCATGTTGCAGGTCCAGCAGATCCCTTACCGATGATCTCCTGACAGTAGCCATGTAAAGATAGACATTAATATTGCACCACGTCGGTGAAACTCCTACCTGCCCATGGTTGCCTTTAGTGCTTGGATTTTTATGTCATTTCAAAGTTTATCTTGTTCTTTTGATAGCACATAACAAATTTTACTGAATGATTATCAAGAAATACAACAAGCTATGTAGATTTCTCCTTAGTGCTTTGATTTTTTTAAAAAAATTTTTAAAGATTTATTTATGCATACAAGAACTGGGGTACAGGCCAGAGGTGTGGGGAGTGAGAGGATTCACCAGAGACAGAGTGGGGAGCAGAACAGGCAGATTGACTGAAGTACACTGCTGAGGGGAGCAGTGGGCAAGGCAGGAGAGGTCTGTCAGGCCATGTGGGTAACCTCCCCGGCTGTGGCAGGTATTGAACTCATGATGCAGTGGTTGCTGTTTGCTCCATAGTGCGTTCGGCTCAACCCAGTGTGCCACCAGGGAAGCCCCAGTGCTTTGATTTCTTGATCACTTTTTAATGATAGATTCTGTAACACTGACTTTTGAGAACTGAAAAATATTAAAAATTGAAAAATATTAATAATTGAAAAGGTAATCTAATTGATGCATTATTATTTATTTTGCTATTTTTAAAAGAAAAGGCAATTAAAAGTTTCTTTCTCTACAGGGTGTCGCCAATGTGTTTAGTACTGCCTATCACTATGTCCATAGTCGGGAGCACATCCTACATGTGGTGATCACTGGCATTGGCTGGCTCTGTAATGTCACATTTGGTATCAGTGACATTACTACATACTTCATTGAGCCTGATCCAGAACAGGTGGGCAAAGCTGTGGAATATTAGCTCTCTTCAGAATAATAGTTTCTAGATGCCATTATCTTGCTAATCTTGTAAAGCCACATTTAGTTAGCAATTTGGCTAATTTTCATATTTTCTTACTTCCCATAATAACCATATCTCCTGTGATCTCCAACTCAAGACCCTTGGTTGTGAGTGACAGGAATTCATCTAAAACTGCTTTTGACAAAAAGGGAAATTGATTGACTCATGTGACCAAAATGAAAGGTAGGAGGAAAGCTGGCATCTGGGATGTCCAGATCCAGGGACTTAATACCATTAGGACTCGCTCATGTTCCCCCCAGTTCTCATATTTACTTCCCTCTGCAGGTAAGGTTTTTTTTTTTTTTTTCCTATAGTGCAATCCAGATGCTCAGTAACTAGAAAAGAATTTTTCCTTCATGTTGCTGTTTAGAAAACCCAAGAAAGCTCCTTTTGATATCTTGATATAACTCTTGACCAAAGTGGGAATTATAATAATAATTGGCAGCCTCCATCCAAATCATATAGATCAAGTGGGAAGGGATGAGGCAGTATTGTTTTGGAAGGTCACAATTTAAAAAAACAACAAAGATCCCCTATCTATAATGCAATGAGTTTTTGCTGAATATTTGCTTTGCTTCTTTACACTATTTTTAAAAAGATTTTAATTATCTATGCATACAAGAGCTGGGGTACAGGCCAGGGGCACAGGGGGTGAGAGGATTCACCAGAGACAGAGTGGGGAACAGAACAGGCAGATGGACTGAAATACACTGCTAAGGGGAGCAGTGGACGAGGCAGGAGAGGTCTGCTGCGCCACGTGGGTCCCCTCCCTGGCCAGGGATCGAACTTGTGTGCTGCAGTGACTGCGGAAGCCCCACAGTGCTGTACTCAACCCCTTGCTCCACCAGGGAGACCCTTTACACTATTTTTAATATTAGGATTTTTCATATAATGGGAATAGGTGGAAAGGTGTCTTCCTTATACTGGTTGATCATGTGGTATCAGCACCTTGGATTTGTCCCAGTCCCATGGCTTGTCCTCCACAAGTTTCTCTCCCTTTCCCTACTGCCAGACTCCCTTCCTTCCTGCCAGGTCCTTGTGTCCCTCCCTTAGTGACTACACCAGACTAATGAGACCGATGGTAGTGATGGGGAAGACCAGGTCAAGAAAATGGAGCCACCTAGTTTTGGGTGCTGTTCCTGGGGTTAGAGTAATAGTCAGGAGCCTTCAAGTGCCCTCAAAACTGAGGTGGGCCACTTGGAGTTGGAAGGGGGTGAGGGGGGAGATTTCGAACCAGGAGGCAAAGGTGATAAGACTCACTCATGTGAAAGGCAGAGCACCCACTTTAATAAACCACAGCTGCAGTGAGACTGAAGTTTTTTGGGGAGGATTCTCTTTGGTAAGTGACTTGCCATGCTTCAGAATTGCCTTTCTGGAGCTTTAAGGAAAATGGCACCTCCATGATGAATTTATGTTAAAAATGCCTGAGGGTGGTAGTAGGAATACCTTTTAAAAGCACTCAACTAAGTCTCCACATTTTTCTGCAGCCCCATCCAGATCTCTTCTCCTCTCTTCTTCAGCCTGCTCTGTTTTTTCAAAAAGTGGACCATATTAACCAGCTCCTGGCTCTTTTTCTTCTGCTTGGGTTTGTCCAATGAGAGACATCAGCTGGAGACTGGAGAAGAGAAGGAGAATGAGGCTGGGGTATTTATGTTTTTGGTGCTCTGTCTAAAGGTTACTATGGGTTGGTTGTGTGCTACTAAAGGTCACTGTACGTTTAGGGGAGTGGTCTTCTCCACACAGCTGTCCTCTCCAAGTTCTAGTAATTGCTTCCTCCCCCTGCTTCTTCAGGCTAAATATGGTAACCCATTGTTACTAGGCCTGGGATTTTAATCACTGTTCATACCCTTGATAAACTTTGTTAAACTCCCTTCAAATCACCTGGTTCTGATGTCATCTTTATCCCTCCAAAATCCTGACTGATAAAAATTACAAGTAAATTCTGAGACATCCCACCCTACCACATTCCTTGTTATTATAAGTCACATAATTTTGGGAAAATTTCTTATTCTGTTGACAATAACTAGAGATGAGGGAAAACAGAAGATCCAGATTCTCTTGGCTGTGAAACTCAGGCTTATATGTTTTATTATTAATAACAAGTGTTGCTATTTAGTTTATCACACATATGTATCCAATTTCTTTGAATTATAAACTTGTTAAATAGGCAACTGTGTTAGGCAGAATTATCTCCATTCCCACCCCCTAAGATGTCCATATCCTAATTCCTGAACCCTATGAATATGTTACCTTAGTATCAAAGAAGATTTTGTAGTTGTGATTAAAGTGAAGGACCTTGAGAATGGGATCATTCAGGTAGGCTTAATCTAATCAATTGAGTACTTAAAAGCAGTGAAACTTTTCTGGCTTTGATCCCTGAAAGATGAGAGGATGGTAGAAGAGAGAAATGATAGTATGAGAAAGATTTGCTACTCCATTACTGGTTCTGAGATGTGAAGAACTATGGACAAAGACCCAACGTCTCTAGGAACTAAGCGTAGCCTGTAACTGATAGTCAGAAAGGAAACCAAGACCTCAGTCTTTTATTTTCCTGAGGTCTTAAGAGGGACAAATGACTAATAGCTATGCCTGGTTTGTTATTGTAAGTCATGTCAATGCCACAGAATTGTACATTTATGAGTAATTTAAATGATAAATAGTATACTATATATTATATAATAATACAAAAACCAAGCAAAAAAATCATAAGGCTGAATGCATGACCAAGGGAATGGATGAGGATTAAAAGAAGACTTGAGTTCTAAGTCATAAGATACTCATGTTTAGAATCATTGTGACTCAAAATTACATTAATCTTGACCTGTAAGATAAAGAACATTTTATATATATTTTTTAAAGATTTATTTATTTATACACACAAAAGCTGGGGTACAGGCCAGAGTTCAGGGAGGTGAGAGGATTCACCAGAGACAGAGTGGGAGCAGAACAGGTAGACCAACTGAAACACACTGCTGAGGGGAGCAGCAGGCAGGCGGGAGAGGTCTGCTGCGCCACGTGGGCCCCCTCCCTGGCCCAGCGGCAGGGAATGAACTCGTGCTGCAGTGGCTGCCATTTGCTTCATAGTGCGCCGCTCAACCCACTGTGCCACCAGGGAGGCCCCAAGAACATTTTATATTGTGCCACTTTCTCTCTCCCTCTTTCTTTATCTTTCCTTCTCTTTCACACACAACACACACACAGACACAGAAGTTTCTGAATGAAGCTAGGCTTGGGGTTTTTTTATTATTAATATGTTTTTTATTTATATATCAATTGTAATCCCCATGAATTCCCCATCACCATATCACCAGTGCACCATCACCTCAGTCCCCCATGCTCCCATCTGCCCGACACCCTTCCCCTCTTCCCTCCCCACCAAGTGTCCCCAATTTGTCCTTGTCTTTTCATTTTTGGTTTTTGTGTCTTTATTGTTATTATTATTATTACTGTTCTTATTCCTTTCCTTGATCCTCCTTTGGTTCCCTTATATTCCTCCTAGGGGAGAAACCATCTGGTATTTTTCTTTCGCTTTCTGACTTACTTTGCTGAGCATCATCCCTTCCAGTTCCATCCATGTTCCTATGAATGCGTCTAGTTTTTCATTTGTGATGGCTGAGTAGTATTCCATCGTGTATATGTACCACAGCTTCCCAATCCACTCATCTGTGTTTGGGCATTTAGATTGTTTCCAGGTCTTACCTATTGTAAAGAGTGCTGCTATAAACATAGGGGTGCAGGTATTCTTTTGAATCAGTGTTTTTGTGTCTTTTGGGTCTATTCCTAGGAGTGGGATTGCTGGGTCCTAGGGAAGTTCCATTCTTAGTAGATTGAGAAACCACCATACTGCTTTCCATAATGGTTGGATATTCCCACCAGCAGTGTAAGAGAGTTCCTTTTTCTCCACATCCCCGCCAACATTTGTAGTTGTTGGTTTTTTGATATGTGCCATTCTCACTGGTGTGAGGTGGTATCTCTTAGTAGTTTTGATTTGCATTTCTCTGATGACAAGAGAAGTTGAGCATTTTTCCATATGCCTGTTGGTCATTTGCATTTCCTCTTTGGAGAATTTAGGCTTGGGGTTTTGGTGGCAATCTCAATGTAGTATATATAGATATCAAGTTATAATGGTATATACCTAAGATCTATATCATGTTATAAATGAATCTCAATTTTTAAAAATATTTATTTATTTATGCACACAAGACCTGGGTCCAGGCCAGAGATGCGGGCGTTGGGCGGTCAGGGGAGTGAAAGGATTCTCCAGAGACAGAGTGGAGAGCAGAACAGGCCGATCTACTGAAATACACTGCTAAGCAGAGCAGTGGGTGAGTCAGGAGAGGTCTGTTGAGACATGTGAGTTAGCTCCCTAGTCAGGGATTGCACTTATACTGCAGTGGCTGGTGATAGTTTGATAGTGCTATGACTTTAACTCCTACACCACTAGGAAGCCCCTGAATCTCAATTTTTAAAAATCCAGAAGTTTAATAAAACAAGACCTACTTTTACAACAAATATCATGTAATATTTTCTATTTTATTTTATTCTTCTAAAAATGTATCTCAAAAAGAAAAAAAGAGGATAATTTCTAGTACTAATGTATTTAAACAATGTATAGTGAGAAAGGTGAGAATGAATAGATATTGGAAAGATAAGAGGAAAAAATAACAGGCTAATAATAGAAGAAAGAAAATGGAGGAACATATACTTTCTCCCAGCGGTTTCTAGAAAATTTAACTATGAGTGATTATTTTACTGAATAATTACTGAATAATTGCTGAGACACTTGGTGAACTTATAGTTTCTTAGTTCAAGTAAAATTACATTAAAAAACAAGTTTCAGACATACTATTATGAATCCCTAGTTCTCTATGTGATGCTTCTGGTCTAACAGCAGAAGTGATCAATTTACACAACTGGATGGGGTTAAGGAGGGGTTGTACAGGGTACAGAAGAGGAATTGTTTGGTTTTGGCTAAATATTTAAAACTAGAAGCATACAGTCACAGCAATATTGTAAAAAAAAATCTTATCTGTCTAGTTATTGATAACACCAATAACAATAACAAACCATGAAAGAAATACTTCAGGGAAGAAGCTCAGTTGCCAATGAGGTAATCTTTATAGTTTACTAGGTGTTATGTTGAAAACATTTTATTTTAAGAGTTTGGCAGAATACCTGATGTTAGGGAATGTAAATATGAAAAGTTTCACATTACAAAGCAGTTGTTTTTCTTCCAAACACCATTCACCACATAGGCCGTATCAATCCTATTATCAAAGTTTACCTTTATCAGATAACTTTTTCAGAGGACATAAAAACCTCACTTTACCTCTACCAATTTATTTTTTCCCCTATAGTTGATTTTATTTTACAGGATATGCTAATTTAAGAAAAATAAAACCAGTTTCTATCAACAAAAAGTTGTATACATTGAATATGTGCAGTCTTACAGACCACAAATAAGTTATTACCTAAGATTTGAAAACCTCTTAGAAATGAGGGGAACAAAGAAGAATTTGCAAAAAGTATAAGAAGAGTGAGGCAGAAGGAGAACCAAGAGAGAGTGGAGTTCCGAAAGTCAAATGAATAAAGTATACCAAGAAGGGAATTGTCCACTGTGTCAAGTACACAGAGGTAGAGGAAAATGAGATTTAGAGACTTACCAATGAATTTGGCAGTGAGAGTGAGTCAACAGTAATCTCGATAAGAACAGTTTTGGTGAAATGATTAAGACAAAGACCTTCGCTAGAGATTTTTTAGTGTACTTATTTTTTTCAGGTTTTTACTTTTTTTCAAATGTACTACAATGCACTTTCAATATCAGTTAAACAGGTAAATGCAATTTTATCACAATTATAAAAAATAATTTTGTGCATTTAAGAGAATCATGTGTTTTGAAATTTATCTCTTGTGGAACACCTTGTTCCATAAAGATACTAAGTAAAATGTGACTGTACTTAAAGCTTGAGATCATCTAAATGTTTCTAATTTTTCTCCATTTATTTGTCCCCAAAAGTTTTGATAAGCATAGGAGATCTAATTATATCTCTCTGTAATTTAATCTATTCCTTTTTTCAAGGACTCAGACTATGTCCTACGCAAAATGATGGCTACAGGGCACCAGGGTCTAACAGAAATCCATAAAACTCCTCCTACCACCTTCAGGAAGACATGCATCTTCAGGTATAAGATACATCTATGTAACTGTTTTGTTTGACTTCCAGAATATCTCCCACTCAAACTTGCATAACGGTAGATTTAAGAGGCACAGCTTCTGCCTCTCATTCTGATTGTATTTTAAAGAAAAATTCCTGTTTGTGTGCAATATAATAAGTCTTTCCACCCCCCCCAGTCCTCTTAAAAACAGATTTCATTTGGTATTTTATTAGAATTTTATGCCTTTAAGCATGATGGTGTTTTAATTTCTAGGATTTTCTAGTAAACATGGGATTCAACAAAAGCCCACTACGGTTATAAAAAACACATCTACATCACTTATTGGAACTCATCATCTTAATATTAGCTAGCCTGCGAATGTGTATTTTTTATTTAAAAAAGTCAGACTGGGGGCCTCCCTGGTGGCGCAGTGGGTTAAGCAACGCACTATGAAGCAAGCCACAGCCACTGCAACACGAGTTCAATCCCTGCCGCTGGCCAGGGAGGAGACTCACATGGCGTAGCAGACCTCTTCAGCCTTGCCCGCTGCTGCTGCCCTCAGCAGTGTGTTTCAATCAGTCTGCCTGTTCTGCTCCCCACTCTGTCTCTGGACTCTCACTTCCCTGGACTCTGGCCTGTACCCCAGCTCTTGTATGCTTAAATAAATAAATCTTTTTTAAAAAAAAAAAGTCAGGCTGGGACAAAGATGAGGAAGAGGTAGAGAATGTTAGCTAATAAATACCAGTTCTACATTACTTGAATGCCTTTCACCTGTGAGATGCAAGGAACAGTATTACTTGGTAGCTGCAAACTGAGAACATACCTCTTGCAAAAGGGGCTGACTCCTTAGATGATGGATGTAGTTGAATAGGCAGTAGCCCATATCAGACTGTAGGCAAATTTAATATTAAAGTGCCAATATTAATTAAAATTTAGTTGAGCCTCATACCAGAATGTTCATTCAATTTTAAGCTTCTTTTTCCATATAATTAATATTCCTTGTGCCAATCAAGAGTTTTACAGAAGTCCTTATAATGCCCAGGCTTGTAATATTTGATTCTTGTTTGTAATTTAGAGAAGATGCTTTTGGAGGAGCTCTGTTAACAAATCAACTTTATCATTATGCCTGGAAAGTTTAGCATTTTTTAATATAAATTTTCTTTAATTTACATATATTTGACATCAATTGTAATCCCCATGTATTCCCCATCACTGTAACACCAGTGCACCATCACCTCAGTCCCCTGTGCTCCCATTCCTTTCCTTGATCCTTATTTGGTTCCCTTATATTCCTCCTAGGGGAGAAACCATCTGGTATTTTTCTTTTGCTTTCTGACTTACTTTGCTGAGCATCATCCCTTCCAGTTCCATCCATGTTCCTATGAATGTGTCTAGTTTTTCATTTGTGATTGCTGAGTAGTATTCCATCGTGTATATGTACCACAGCTTCCCGATCCACTCATCTGTGTTTGGGCATTTATGTTGTTTCCAGGTCTTACCTATTGTAAAGAGTGCTGCTATAAACACAGGGGTGCAGGTATTCTGAACTCTCTTACACTGCTGGTGGGAATGCAAGCTGGTCCAACCATTATGGAAAGCAGTATGGCGGTTCCTCAATCTACTAAGAATGGAACTTCCATATGATCCAGCAATCCCACTCCTAAGTTTAGCATTTTTTAAAAATATATTTATTTATTTATGCATACGAGAACTGGGATACAAGCCTGAGGTGTAGGTGGGGTGACAGGATTCACCAGAGACAGAATGGGGAACAGAACAGGCAGACTGACTGAAGTACACTGCTGAGGGGAGCAGCGGGCAAGGCAGGAGAGGTCTGCTGTGCCATGTGGGCCTTGGTGGGGTGGGGCGGGGATCAAACTCGTGCTGCAGTGGCTGTGGCTGCTTCGTAGTGCTTAAACTCTTGCACCACCAGGGAGGCCCCCAAGTTTAGCATTTTGGTTATCATAAAGACACAAGATGGTAGCTCAGTGGCAGGAAAAGGTAAAAATAACAAAAGAAAGACTCAATCTTAACCTGTCATTATAGGATTGATATTATGAACTTTGAATGTGTGTGTTGTGTTGTTTTGTTTTTTTCAAGCCATGCAAAGCACCACCAATTTAAAAAATATCCAAAAGGAATGATATCTACTTCAATATCATTGTGGAGGGGGAAAAAGATAAAAAGAAATAATGTGTATCTCATTAAAGAAAGAACTTGTTACTACATTTCTATGTAAATCTCATGTCCCCCACCAAAGCAGATGCTGTTGATATCCTGACTAGATCCCCAATAAAACTTTGCCAACTGCTGTAGATACTGCTGCCAGTGGCTCACACTGTAACTTCATGTGTAAGAGTGCCCTTAGATGAAAGCCCTTCACCAGGAGATGTCTAAGAATTATATAAATACCCTCCTCCCCACACCCAACAAGAGTAGCTTAGAACCATGACTGACAAAGTGTCAGTCTTTTCTGCCTGAAGGTGGGACAGATTATTCGGCATGATTTGCCTCTTAGAGCTCCCTTTGGGGTCAGGCAGAGCCTATAGACTTTACCTGAGATCTCAGTCTTACTTATCTTCCCTCGCTTCCCTCTCTTTCTTTCCTCAGACCTAAGAGCACTCCCTCACTAAACCACTTGCATAAGCATACCTTGTGCTCATCTTCTAGGGAACCCAATCTAACATCTTATAACCATTCAAACGATACTTATTGGACGACATATAAACAGGAAAACAATTGCCTTCAGGTAATACCACAATAGTGAAGACAATAAACGGAAATATCATGATGGATAGTGACTCGGGGGGCTGCTACTTCAGCTTGTATGGTCAGGGAAGTTTCTTTATCAGGAAATGAGTGAGCTGAGGGAGAGCCCTCTGAGATCAAGGGATGAAATGGTCCAGGAAGATGAAATAGCAACATGGATATGTTTGGAGTTGAAGTGTAGTAAGCACCAATATGTTTGGGTGGGATGATATGAGCATCTTGATGTCTTATATCCTTATGCTTATTTGGTTTTGGTTTCAGAGATTTCCTTTTTAAGTGCACAGACTCTTCACAAGTTGTTTTGTCCTCTGTTCATGGAGAAACCCACATGGTAATTCCACTTCGTGAGAGAACAGGAGAGGCTTTGGGAGTTCTTGATTTTAACTTTGGCAAGAATAAGATGTTGTTGTATCAAGAATTTAAAGATCTACAGAAAATGGTGAAGTTCACTCAAGCTGCATGCTATGAAATATTGGGCGAATTATCTGGAGAAATAAAGAAAAACTGTATTTTAGGTATTGTGAATACAGCAGCAGTCTGGATTCATGGGCTTAATAAATTTTGGGGTAATCACAGACTATGCAATGAAAGATGCATTTTTCTAGAACGAGTGATTGCATTATACACATCTTTCCAAGTGAAGGGAATTCCCTCAATCTTGGGCTGATGAGTATGGGCAGTAAGTTAGAGTAAGGGATAGGGAATCACATTGTTTTGATTAAAACTAGCATTATTAAATGCCCTATCATGTATAAACTACATAAATTATTTCAATTAATCCTTACTCACCTTATAAGGTGAATGGTGATACCTCTTTTTACAGGTGAATAAATTTCAGAAAAACAAAACAACTTATACCAAATCATAGTTAATAAGTGGTGAAGCTTGGGTTTGCACCCAGTTTGGGTGCTCTTTGCACTATATTACACAGCATTAACTTACTGAAACATCTCATTTTATAAATAAAAGAGTTTGGCTTTAACCTGTTAGAGTAAAAATTCAATATTAATCTCATGGCAAGGTCAAGACCAGATCCCTCTAGTGATTCCACATTCACTAGGCTATTCTTAACACACACCATTTTCAGCAGAAGGGAGGAAAGAAGGAGGCATGGAGACCTTTGGTTACCTAGAATGGAATGATATGAGATTAAACTGAAAGGTTTATAGTCATTTTATATGGTGGGATAAGAAAAGTCACATCTTTTTAAGTGTTCACAATGCATCAGACCTAACACTAAGCACTTTTACATCTTATTTAGTTCCCACAGTTCGCCAGGGAAGTAGGGAGCAATCCCATTCTCACAGAAAAGGAAAAGAAGATTCAGAGATACAACAAAACAAATACGAGGAAGAGAGTAGGTCTAGCTCCAAGTTAAGGTCTAGCTCCAAAACTCAAGTTTTGCCTCTTCTCTAAGTCTCTTCTTGTGAGCTGACCAGGTATAATTCTGTTTCTTCCTTTTAATTTCATGACTAGGGAAACTAAGATTGTTTTAAATGATAGGACACATTTCCTGAAAATTTGTTTAACTATATTATGTTCAGAATCCTATGTAAAAAAAATAATAAGTGTGTTGAACAACAATGTGGGATATCATTCTGTTATTCCAGAGATTGAGCATCAAGGAGAAGTCCAGCGGGCAGGAGTTCTCTTCTTCCGAATCATGTTGCAAGAGCTGCAGTTAAACCTCCAACAGCTTAACTCGATGGACTTTGGATCATTAGTATTCTATAAATATAATTCTTCAGCAAATCTAAAAAGTGAGCAACAGGAGTTGGAAGCCCAAACAAAACTACTACATGACATCCTCAAAGGGGTTATCTTGTTCATTCATCCAGAGGTGGAATTATCAGATGAACTTGCAAGTTGGGACATGTATAAATTGGTAAGTTTTTTAAAAATAATTTTTGTGGAAAAATAACCCACACAAGTGTAAGCAGTCTTAATTTGTCTAAAGAAAAATGTAGAAATGCAACAATTTTTTCAGAATGAATATTTAAAACCAGCACCTCGATCATAAGATAGGACATTAGTGGCATTCCCCAAAACCTTCCTTTATACCTTTTCCTATCACCCTACCCACATACATATACTTACCCCAAAAATGATCAGAATCCTGACTTCTAACATTATAGATTGGTTTTGCCTATTTCAAAACTTATGTAAATGGAATTATGTATTCTGGTGAACTGGACTTTCTACTTCCACTTGCTAGTGATCTTATATTTGTTCTTTGTTCACAGTTGATCAACATACACTTAGTGGAGGAAATCTGTAACTTTGACCCAACTACTGAACATGTGAAAATTAATTTTCAGCGCATTGATGACTATATTAAAGGTAAATTTCCACTTAATTATAGTCTAAATTTATACCAAAAGTACATAATAAAACACAGTTGTAATTCAGAAGTTTCTATTAGAATAAAGCAAGTGACTCAGAAATCCAATTTTTAGGAAAAAGTAGTTTTGATTATATATTCTAAAAGAGGGACACTGTCTATAATCTATTGCTCTACCCAAAGCAACCATCTATGCCAAACATGAGATTTCAGAAGCATATCTGTCTCTCACTTATTGACTACATGTTCATTACTCATTAAAAAAAATGAAAGCAAAATTGGAGCTATAGTGAAGATAAGAAACAAGTACTTAAGCAAAAAGGCTGTTATCTGTAACTTGATTGAAGAACCAAAGAAAATAATAGATTATGGATCTTTATAGATTAGTACTGTCAACTTTATGGAGGAGAAAAATTAGCAGGAATCTAGAGCAGTATAAGGCTTCCAGGTTGAAGAAGGTGATGAGCTTTATGGCCAGAGAAGTCAGCAGCCCCAAAGCTCCCTACCATCATGAGAGTAAAAGTACATATAGAAGCTCACTGTGTTCCATGAGTATATATTACCCCAACAGAGACCTCAGAACCTCAGGTTGTTTATTTGAATAGAAAGTATAAATTTTAAAAAAAATGTGTTTCTCATGAAAACTAATCATTCATTGGAAAAAATGGCTCTGTAGAAATTGTTTACTAAGTCTATCCTTTTCCCCTTACCCTCTGGGTAGAGAGACTCTGGACTAAGGCAGAAGGTTTCTGTGCTTCTATGATACATGCATTAGGCCAAAAGGCTCAGAACCAGAGAAACTACTAGGACAAAAGGAAGGAAAGGTCATCCTAGAAGAAAACAACTATCTGTGGCAGTGGAAGCATGTAGCAATGAACCAGGGCAGCTTTATAAGAGGGCTTTTAGCCTAAGGCAAGATATACTACCAGAAGTTTGAGAGTGCTAGAGAACAGATGAGTACTCGCAAATAAATGTTAAGGAGTTTAATGTGGATTATAAGTGATGTGCAAAAAGGTTAGAATTCCTATTTGGGATAGCTTTTTCTGTAATGTCCCGGCTATAGACTGATTCACAGAAGCCTCTGGATTCATAGGTGTTACAGATATAACTACTACTTCTGTGGTGCTATTCAAGGGAAACAATAACAACAACAAAAATGAATGCTTGTTTTATTATATACTTGCTCACTGTTTCTTAAAACTTCTTAAAAGTTCTTAAAAATACAGAAGAAATTTTTTATGTCTCAGTATCCAGGTGCAGCTCTCCCTTTGGAATAATCTCTGTCATGAACCCCAGCATTCCCCCTCTATGTGTGATCAATTTGTCTAATTGACGTTCTCCCCGAGCTCCTGTTCAGCTGCTGCCAGCTTTCTTGTGTCCTCTGAGACTAATGCTTCCCTCTTTGGATGAGGACTCAGGCATCCACCCATGTCCATATCAGTCCCTCTGTCAGGTCGGGTGATGGGGATGGGGAGCAGACCCAACCACTTTCTGCTTTTTAAATATATTCAGCTCTTAATAAACTCATCCCTAGACAAAGGCTTTGTACCAGAGCCTCTAGAGAATCTCTTCAGGCTCCACCTCCTATTTGATTTGCCTATCAGAACTACCTCCTGCTGTCATATAGGGCTCCTTTGCTTTTGAACACGTGCAAATTTCTGTTTCCTCTGTCAGCCCCGGCTTTGAACTAAGCTAGCTGATTCCAGGGTAACCTTGAGCGCCTCTGCTCCCCACCACTTTCTGTTTTCCAATAGTGCCCCCAGGTGGCTGGAATTACAACTGTAGTAACTGAGCTGGCTTCAGCCAGAAACCTATAGCCCCAGGCTCCCTACCAGCACCACTGAGCTTTATCAGTCTCAGCAGCAATCAAGAAAAACCCTAGACCACCCAGATACCAACCCTTTCTCCTTTAGATGTAATTATATCAGGAAATTATAAGTTCCCCATCTGCAACTTTTTTTTTAACCTTTCTTTTTGTGCCAGAAAGAGAGGCGTATTCTCCCAGAGCAATCTGTTGTTCAGAGCTTATCATCTCAGTTTTCTAGTTTTAAGACCCCTACTTCATGACCCCATACAGCGTGAAATGCCACAACAATATCATAGAATCTGCCCAGGATGGGGAGGGACTGTTAAAATAGCTCATAATCCACCAACCTCTCCAAACTAATGATTTTGCCAAGAATATAGAATATAGAATTGGGTTTCTATTGCCAAGTTTCACTTCATTTCATCTGAGTTGTAGAAATACTCTTAGAAAAGAGTAGTTTTGTTTAATGTTTAAAAAAGTAGACTTATTTCTCAGTTTTATTGAGATATAATGACCTTGTATTAGTTTAAGGCATCCAAAATGATGATTTAACATATGTATATGTTGTGAAGTGGTTACCACAATAGGTTTAGTTAACATCCATCTCCTAGCACAGTTTCTTATGATGAGAACTTTTAAGATCTACTCTTTTAGTAACTTTCAAATATACATTACAATATTAACTCTATTTCCTAAGCTATGCATTCATCTCCAGAATGTATTTATCTTATAATTGGAGTTTCTATCTTTTAACCACTTTCACCCATTTCCCCCAAACTCCTCCTATATGGGAACCACTGATCTGTTCTCTTTCTATGAGTTCATTTTTTTAGATTCTATACATAAGTGAGTTCATACAGTATCTATCTTTCTCTATTTGACTTATTCAACTTAGCATAATGTCCTAAGGTTGTTGCATAAAGCAGGACTTCATTCCTTTTCACACCTGAAAAATATTACATTGTATATGAACATATGTGTGTGTGTGTGTATAAAATGGGTTGCTTATTGACAGGAATACATTCTAAGAAATGTGTTGTTAGGCAATTTCATGGTACAAATGTCATAGAGCTATTACTTAGCTATAAACCTAGATGGTATAGTCTATTGCACACTTAGGCTATATGGTATTGGGGCCACTGTTGTATATGTGGTCCATATATGTATATGTAACCAAAATATCATTAAGTGATGCATGGATACATTTACCATATTTCTAAATTCATTCGTCCATTGATGGACATAAGTTGTTTCTATGTGCTTACTATTGTGAATAATTCTGCAATGAAAAGAAGGATACAGATATCTCTTTGAGGTAGTGATTTCACTTCCTTAGACATATACCTCAAAGTAGAATTTCTGGATCATATTATAGTTTTATTTTCAATGTTTGGAGGATCCTCCATACCATTTTCCATAATGGTTGCACCAATACACATTCCCACCAACAGTGCATGGAGGTCGCTTTTCTTCATATCCTTGCCAAAACTTGTTGATAATAACCATTCTAACATGTGTGAGGTGACATCTCATTGTGGTTTATTTGCATTTCTAGAAAATGATAGTTTATATTCTGGTGGAACTCCAGGGAACTTTAGAGTAAGGCAGTCATCTGTGAAGGAGTTCTTGGCAGTTTTGTTCAGCAGACTTGGCTTTCCAAGGTTTGCCACTATGTGTGAATGTTGCTCATATACTTTCCTATGGGAGGCCCAGTGACTCTTGTGACAACTTCAGGAGAGCTGAACATGCAGTAGCACGCCACTGTCCTCTGTCATTCTATCTAAAATGCTCTGCCTAAAGCCATTCTTCCTAGTGGTTGGCCTCTTCTACTTGAAGACCCAAGACCTAACCGCATTCTCAAGTATTTGCTTTCCCCATTTTTTTTCCCTTTTAACTTCTGTTGCCAGCCCCACTTGGTCTTGCTGTAGGGTATCTCATACCTAACTCATGTCCCCCTGCCATAGTGTTTTCAACTGATGTTGTCTACCAAGAAATATGCTCACACTGAGAGGCAAGAAGAGCTTTCCCAATTACAAGTGTGACCAGACTCATTTTGCTGTCTAGACTCTGTATTTCTGCCAGTTGGCCATGCTTCCTCCCCATGTCTAAAATCCAAGGGTCTCTAAGTCCACAGATACTGACTCAGCAGTTCTGCAGGCCCTTTACTTTTCCTGCATGAACCCCAGAGCTCCTTCACTACTAAAGCAGCCAGAGCCTTAGTGCTGTCACCATCTATAAAGAAACTCACCAGTTTCCTCAATAAAACACCACCATGATCCTCCAAGGATGAAATGGAGGGGGATGCCCTGCTATCATGGGTAAGAACTACTGAATTTACAGCCCTGATTGACTTACCCTCAAGATTCATCTTCCCCAAGGATCTTTCCATAATTCCTATTGCCACCACTGTGATGGCTCCAGCAAGTGCTGTTCTTTGTCCTACTCCATTCCAAAAAGGGGCCAAGATTCTTTCACTCCCCACTGCACAGGAGAATAGCAGACAGGATTTTTTTTTTTTACAAGATTCTACCAGCCATCCAGAAATAACAAATATGAATAAAGCACTGAACTGAATGTACAATAAAGCACTGAACTGAATGTACAACTGGGAGAATGTATCTGGATATTTTAAATGAATCGAGTGAAATGAACCACAGGATATCAAGAACATTGTTTTCTCCTCTGTCTACTGCCATTGACTTGGATTTGTTTACAGTTCTCTACCAACTTTTTGGACTCAGTATTTTTGGGTTGTGGCCTCTGCTATACTTGGTTCCTACTTGTAGAAAAGGAACTGCCTTCACAGTTAAACATAGTTCAACAGGGAGCCTAGAGTATGACACACAAGTTGCTCATGGATTTCAGGCTCTAAAGGAGGAAACATTGACTCAGCTTTAGAACAGGTTCCTTTGTCCTGGCAAGAACCTCTCAAAAGGCCTTTTAGTTAAAATAAAACATTCACTGTTTGGCAGTTTGTTTTGGGACTTGACAAAGACCCAGAACCTGGTTACTTGACTCATTTCTTCATGCATGCGGATTCCTTCCATTTTCATTCCAAGTGAGTTATCCATGGGAAAAATTAAATCAGCAATTGTCCATCTGTTCCTTTTCCCCCCTTCTGGTTTCAAATTTTGAAGTTTTTCAACGGTAGCTATAAAATTAAGAAAAGCAACTGATAATGGTTTTACTTGTCTAGGTAATATCACTGCTGCTTTCATAACTGATAAAGGCTATTAAAAATCAATCTAATCAATTTAATGAGAATATTTTTCCATTTAAGGCAAACATACATCCAGTTCCCTTGACACCTGTATTTTTTTTTTCATTTTGGTAGATGTTAAAACAATTTTTTATCCTAAAAGGATACAAATTAGATTAGTTTTTTATTAAAATAATTTAAAAAGTCATAAATAAAACTTTAAGTCAGTAGCCTATACTTCTTCTCTTCATGTTCTTTCCAGTCTTCCTCAGCAGAAGCAATTATTTGACCCTTTTATTTCTTTTCTGGCATTTGCACAACTCTGTATTTTCTGATACAATATTATTATCTTTTGATTCATTTATTTTAAACCTTGTCCATTGATTTTGTCTTATAGATGAAAGTTTGGCTGTTTTCACACCCTGTCTTCCTATTGTAGTTATAATTTGGGATTTAAATAAAAATATGATTTTTATTTTAAAATTTTTATTTAAAAAATAAAAAATTTACCTATGCAAATAATTATCCACAGCTGAGAATGACAGCATATTTTGAATGTTCCTTTTTTAATTCTTTTTTTTCCTGCAGTAAACAATTGCCTTTTATTTTAAAAATTGCTTTGTTCTCTTTGGAGAAGTGTCTTTTAAGTTCTTCTGCCCATTTTTTTATTGGTTTTTTTTACTTTATTTTTCTTGAGTCTTATGAGTTCTTTGTACATCTTTGTGATCAGACCCTTGTCTGTTGTGTGGAGTGCAAAGATTTTTTTCCCATTCAGTGGGGTTTCTTTTTGTTCTGGTTAATGTTTCCTTTGCTGTACAGAAGCTTTTTATCTTGATGTAGTCCCACCTGTTTATCTTCTCTCTCATTTTTATTGCTTTGGGGACTGCCACCTCGA
>JAGFMF010011578.1:1605957-1629699 GCA_019455555.1 Galemys pyrenaicus | reverse complement strand
TTTGAAGTCTGGAAGTGTGATCCCTCCACTTCCCTTTTTGTTGGTTAGGAGAGCTTTGGCTATTTGAGGTTTTTTGTGTCTCCATATGAATTTCATCAAATTTTTTTCTATTTCTTTGAAGAATGAAATTGCAATTTTTGTTGGAATAGCATTCAATCTGTAGATTGCTTTTGGTAAGATGGCCATTTTGATGACGTTAATTCTTCTAATCCGTGAGCAAGGGATGTATCTTCTTTGTATCTTTCTTTGCATCTTCTTCTATTTCTTTTAGCAATGATTTGTAATTTTCTTTGTAAATGTCCTTCACCTCTATTGTTAGATTTATTCCCAAGTATTTAATTTTTTTGGTTTCAATTATAAAGGGGATGTTTCTTCTTATTTCTTCTTCTTCAGCTTGGTTGTTTGTATAAAGGAAGGCTACTGATTTTTGTGTGTTGATTTTGTATCCTGCTACTTTGCTAAACTGGCCAATTAGCTTGATTAGATTTTCTGTAGAGCTTTTGGGGTTCTCTATGTATATTATTGTATCGTCTGCAAACAGTGATAATTTTACTTCTTCTTTCCCTATTCGGATACCTTGCATACCTTTTTCTTGTCTTACTGCTCTGGCCAGGACTTCCAGTGTTATATTGAAGAGCAGTGGTGAAAGAGGGCATCCTGTCTTGTTCCAGATCTTAGGGGAAAGGATTTTAGCTTTTCACCATTGAGAATGATACTGGCTATGGGCTTGTCATAGATGGCCTTTATTATGTTAAGATATGGTCCTTCTATCCCGAGAATTCCAAGGGTCTTCATCATAAATGGATGCTGAGAATTCAGCTATTTTTAATATATTCACCAGGTTTAGGTTATTTTCCTCACATCACAAAGAAACCCAGTAACCATTATTGGGTCCTCTCCTTTCCCTCTCAATCAGGATCTGGTAATTAATAATCTAATTTTTGACTCTACAGATTTGCCTATTTTGATTTTCCCTTTTGTAATTGACTGCTTTCACTTAGCACGGTATTTCAAGTTTCTAGATGAAACTTGTTCTTGCATGCATCAGTATTTAATTCCTTTTTTATGACTGAGTAATAATCTATATGGTTATACCACATTTTATTTGTCCATATATCAGTTGATGGATGGCTGTCTCCACTTTATGCATTTAAAAGAATGTTGCCATTAACATTCTCTCTCTCTCTCTTGCTCTCTCTCTCTCTCTCTTTCTCTCTCTCTCTCTCCCCCTCCCTCTCTCTCTCTCTCTGTGCATTCTCAGTTCTCAAGTATATAACTAGGAGGGTTAATGCAGAGTCATACAGAAACTCTGTGTTTAATTTCTTGAGGAAATGAAAGACTGAAACTTCTCTGATTTCTGACTCTGTGCATGTGAACTTTTTTTCTCTCCAGAAACTCTACAGTCGCCCTTATTACCCCCAATGTTGTGAAATTTCAAAGTGATATGCCTTGATATGGGCCCTTTTCCAGACATTGATCTGAGCATCACTGGGCCTTAGGTCCTTAGGTCCTAAATAATTTCCTCCATAGCATCTAGATTACTACTTATGACAGTGCACTTTATTGCACTAAGTACCCTGCTAAGAGCTAAATTTAACCAGGATTTGATTCACTAAATCATGTGTTTAACCTTAAGGTTACCTCTGCTCAGAAAAGAGACCTCTTTTTCTGCTTACCAAGCTGTGTGCTCAGAGTGCATTCATCTGTGGCAAGTGACTATCTCTCATTTACCCAAAAGTGTGGACCAAAGGATTGGTGGTGGGCCTACCCTCACTTTTCTGTGTTCTCTCTTTGAAATACTATTACTTAGACACTGGTATTCCTAAAATTAGTCTCCAATATATTTTCTATCCTATTTATCATTTTTTGGTCTTTTTGCTCCATTATCTAAGACATTCTCTCAACCTTTTAATCTTACTGAATCTTCATTTCTTCACGTTTTAATGTCTAAGAGATTTTGTTGTTCTCTAAATATTTGCTATCTATAGCACTTTGTTCATGTTTCATGACTGCTATATCTTATCTCTCCGATATTAATGGTAATTATTTTTAAAGTTTTCTTCTTTGTGTTATTTCTCCTATTTCTTTCTGTTTTAGTGTTTGAGTCTCTATTTTTCATCTTATCTACATGATATCACTGGGCATCTTCCCCTTCCCAAGCCAAGAGATGTATTCCTCATTAAGGGCTAGTGAGGACAACATAGAAAGTCTCTGGACTAGGGAACATCAGATGCAAGTGAGAAAGGAGAGTATCAGAGTGAAAATATGGGAAGTATGAGTGCATGTACTGACTACTGAGACCCCTGCAGAATCCCCCTATTAAGCACCAAGCAAAAAGGGCCTTTGGGCCAAAAAAAATAATATAGGGCTTTTATGTAATGATTTTAGCACATCATTGTTTAATTTTTATTTTTGTATAAATTTTTTAAAAATAATTTAGAAATAAATATCATATGTTAGGGCTCATGCTAACATTCTGATAATTAGACATACATACATAATCAAGATTTTGGAGGCCACTGCATTAAATTATGAATTTTTGTAAAGACAAATTGCGTCAATTTTAGTTCACATATAATTTGATTTATAGTTACATCACCTCCCAACAGATGTGACACTGTATGGAAATTATTCTTACAATAAGAATGAAATAAATATACCTGCAAGAACTCAATGTTAAATCTGAAACAACATTCTATCCAAGTTTCAATAACTCAAGGAAAAATGTATTTTTACCTCCCCATTTCTTCAGGAAAAATACTATTTTATTTATCAGAATAATTGGAAAACTAAACATTTTCTAATCACCACTGAGGGGTTCAAAAATAGAGATTATAAAAGTACATTCCTAGAAACCAGTCCCCCTTAAATCTGTGTACCTTTTTTTTCTGAGGAATCTGAAATTCATTAATGAATTTATGAAAATAGAGACTACAAACCTCATTATTTAAAACTGATTCCTGATAAGCTGGGAAGCAGCACCCTGCAATTTCTTTGGAGCTACCTTAAGTTAACAGTGACATATTAAATGCCCAATTGACATCGCACTTATGAGTTCCCCTCAAATATGAGTTCTCCTGTCTACAGGAAAACTGGTTGAAATTTCACACACATACCTTGTTAAGTATATAAAGTTTCATGGACCTTCAGCTGATTGTGTTTGGCAATAATGTTAAGAGGTGACATGGGTAAAACAGTACAAATAAGAAAACTAAACCTGAGAGAACTAATGACTAAGGAGAGAAATATTCAATAAATACTATTTACCTTGAAATTGTTTTTAGTTGAAGGTAGCAGTTACACTTTAACTTTTGGACTTGAAGTTTAATTGATTTTTTGCTTAATCCATCTTTCTAATTGTCTGTAGTCCATCTTTCTAATTGTCTGTAAAAAGTGTAATTTAACACTTTTTAACTTAAAAGTGTTAAAGCAGAGATCCATAAAAAGAACTTCAATTTAGAAATATACTACATTATCCCAATATTTTCAGCAAAATGTATTCCTTATATAATTAAAACTTTGATTAAACTAGAACCTGGGAAAATACCATTTAATGTTTCAAAATTAAAAGATACAGAGATTCTAAGGTTGACCTAATAATTCTTAATAATTCAGATGTCTTAAAGTAATGTACTATAATCTTTATCAAGGCAAAGTAAAATAACATAGTTTCTTAATAGGAAAAAAAAATAGTAGTATATGTGTTTGAAAGAGTTGCCACATCTTCGCAAACTGGCTGTCGATCACTAAACTGCAAAGATCTGCATCCATTCATCACAAGAGGGCAGTAGCGCCCAACCGGTGTTGATGGAAGCTCAAAGGAACGATAGCAACCTTCTTTAGAGCAATCATTAGAGTCAATTGTTAGCTCATCAATCTCACTGTAAAGGGCAGGGAAAAGAACCGCTGCCTAGGAATGTTAGGAGTTTCTGTCCCCGGTAACAATAAGACAGGAAATAAGCAACAGGGCTCATGAAAGGAAGCGACTTCGCTTTCCATCCTACTGTCCTTGAATCACCATGGAGATGGCCAACTAGCTTAATAATGGCTGTTGGTACGGGTCTGTTCATTTGGATGTTCCGATAAGAGCACTGGCAGGCATCAGTGAAGCAGAGTCCTTCATGGGGATCTAGGAAATGCAAAATAAAAGCTGTGGGAGCAGTAGAACTGTTATGTCTACAATAGGACTAGTTTAAGAGTGTCCCAGGCTAAATGTACAGTCTAGATTCTTAACATTGGAACATTAAATATAATCTAGTATTTAAAAATTTTTTGAAACCTATAGCATTATTTTGAAAAGGTTCCAGGAAGGTGATTAAAGACAGAAAGGAGTCAACTATAACAAAGGCACCTTAATGTTATAACTATGTAGGTTAATTGGTTCTGTATTACTATCACATGAGATAAATCAAATGCTTTTAATGAGCCCTACGACCAGCATTTGTTATTGTTTTTATTCACAATTCACTCACTAATGTTACTCTACTGCAGCCTGAAAAAACTTTTAGTATTTGGAAAACCTAATGTAATGCATAATTTAATGTTGTTTCAATTCCACATTTATTGGACACTTATAATTAAGAGAAAAGACAGTAACTGTTATCAAATTTTAGAATCTATACCTATATAATATTTTACAGGTTTTAAATTATATTCACAAGCATATAATGTTACCACTTACTTTTGTGCACATATATTTTTGGGATTTACTCACAATTATATTTATAGCGCTAGTCCATAATTGTTAAATGTTGTGTAGTATTCCATTAAATTGATATGCCAAAATTTATTTACCACCATCTTATAATTACCGATGTGAGTAAGATTCTACTATGGTTTTGACCAAAAACATATTTAATGAACTTTCATTATAATACTGGAACTTATATTTTAATAATCCAAGTACAAAACTATCCATATTACTTTTTTTTTTCTTGGTGCAGATCATTCTCGAGCTGAAGTATGGAAACTTGGTAATACTGTTATAGAATACATGTACCACTGGATAAACATCTGTTTAGCTCTCGGAAAGCTAAGTAAAAAACTAAATTGTGCTATTAGACCCCCATTACCCTCCAAGACTGACTCTTATATGTATGCAAAAATGCCAGGAGCTCCTTAGGAAAAAGCTAGTGGAATGGATACTGTATTTTGAATAATTTTGTTATGTTACTTTGTTAAGTATAAAACAATTTAAATTGCCACATAGACATAGTCTGCTCCTAGACAATTACCTTAGCACTTTCTAAAATCAAAAGTGCTACCTAAGAAGAAATTTGATATAAAAAATGACCAGTTTAGGTAGCTATAACCAAATGTATTGTATTGAATATATTTAGCTTTAGCTTCATATCTGTGATGGGACTATTATTATTATATTATTATGGTTGATTGGCTGGTTATTGTACTTCTCTTAAGTAGAAAGTAAAGTCAAAAGTGGGGATTGAGATAAAATGACAGTTTTTACATCAAAACCATACCAAATAATAAAGGCTTTAAGAAATGAACTGGGAATTGTTTTTCTAACTTTTCAATACCACCTCTCCCCTTTTCTACCTCCCATTCACTTAAAAATTTAAGTCATTTCAATGAACAGAAATTCTTGTGGGAAAATGTTTTCCATGACTCTGGAGGGGGGATAAAAGCACACTTATTTTTGTGATGAAAACCTCTCAAGTTCAAGGACTGCAAAAAGAACTTATATTTGTTTAAAGCTTGTTATTACAGTAAACTTTACTGCTCTGCTGTGAGATTTCATCTTTGCAATAAGATATCTGATGACAGAGTCCATTTTTAATAACATTTTGGGAAATTAAACTTCATTTTCTTTATTTGGTTGACAAAATGTGATGTGTTCCAAACATCTTACAATTTGAGATTGGCAGTCCCTTTTAACCTTTTCTGATAAGATGGCTGTTTTATTAACAGTCCTCATCTCTTGGATGATCACATGCCCAGTTTTAACCTATAAGCCAGTTTCATATTTGGAAGAGGACTTTTTAGGGCATTTGCAGCAATATTTCTAGGAACAATGTTCTTGAAGATATTAAACTGATAGCCACATATCCTGATGACTTAGAATAAGCTTGTAAAGAGTTTACTTGTGAATACAAATGGCATTTTAGGCAGTAAGGAGGGAAAGACTTTGCAGAATGTTACCTTTTAAACCATTATCATGGGAGTTAACTAAATGGCATATAACTTAATGGTAACAAATATTTGCACAGTTATTTAACTTGTTTGACATGTTTTCACATACTAAATCACTTGAGTCTCCCAATTAATCTGTATGATATGCAGCCTAAACATCATTATCCCCCATTTATAAATGAGGAAGCAGACTTAAATTGAGTGCTATGCAGATTATGACAACTATAACAGGCAAGATGGACCTAGCAGTCAAACATCTAAATTTCTGGTTTTACTGTCCTTGCCAACATCCCAAGCATCTTAGTTTCCAGACTTTACTATGCTAATGACCATTCTATCAGTCTCTTGGAAACTACTTTAAAATTAGCAATCAGCAAGGTAGGTTGATTGAATTTATTGAACCATTATTCAAATAAATTCTGCCCCTTAATATCAAGAACTTACCCTTTTAATGAAGAGGATGTTATTTATACTTGACAAAAATTTGTTTATTTTTAAAAGATTTTATTTATTTATGCATACAAGAGCTGGGGTGCAGGCCAGAGGCTCAGGGGGTAAGAGGATTCACCGGAGACAGAGTGGGGAGCGGAACAGGCAGATCAACAAAAATTTAGATAAGGAATTATATTTTAAAACATTTATTTGCCTGCTAATAGATTTTTGATGTATTTATATTTATATCACTTCTGAAGATTAGACTTAATTAACTGGATTATTGTTGGCTCTTTCTCCATAGCTTACAGGTAACAATAACACTGAATGGTGTCATCAGACCACTTTCCTTTATAATTATGGCTTTCATAGTTCAAGAACAACATAAAGTTTCAAAATAATGATATTAGAATTTCAAGAACGCTCTTATTGGCTCTTTTAACATTTTTATTGAAATATAACTCACATACTGGGCCTCCCTGGTGGCGCAGCGGGTTGAGCGCCTCACTGTGAAGCATCCGCTGCACAGCAGTGGGAATTCAATCCCTGGCCAGGGAGGGGACTCACATGGTGCAGCAGACTTCTTCTGCCTCGCCCGCTGCTCCCCTCAGCAATGTATTTCAGTTACTCTTCCTGTTCTGCTCTCCACTCTGTCTCTGGTGAATCCTCTCACCTGCCACGACTCTGGCCTGTGCCCCAGCTCTTGTGTGCATAAATAAATAAATCTGAAAAAAAAAAGAAATATAACACACACTATACAATTTATCCACTTAAAAATGTACAATTCATGAGGCTACCAGGAGGTTAGGCAAAGTGGAGGGTTGGAGGAGGGGAGAAAAGTGTGGAGTAGGACCACTGGATTATGGTAGAGGACTATGAGTGCCTTGTGGTAATATACATCTGAACAGGTATGAAAGTATACCCAGAATCATATATGGTATTACATACCAAATTTACCTTCATATACTATTACCTCAAATATGAATTGAATTTTTAAAAAGTTTTCATCTTTTCCACTCTCCTGGACTCTATATATCTTCCACTGTTTACCTGCAAAGCCAGAGAAAACCAGTCACAAGATAGTGTTCATGTCATTTATGCAAATAAGCAATTTTCCAAATTTCAAACTTCATTAAATTATAAAACTCATATTACAAATAACATTAAGTATAAAACAAATATAAAAGTGCACAATAGTTTACAAAGTACACTGATATACTTGATAAATGCAACCATTTTAACAGTCAATTTTAGAGTATTTTCAGTATAAGAAATCTAAACCCATTAAACAGACACTTCTCCATTTTCTCCCACCCATTGCCATCTCTATGAGTTTGCCGATTTTGAAATTTTATATGAATGGAGTCATATAATATGAAGTGCCTTGTGACTGACTTCTCTTCCCTCTTACTCTATATAAACACAATCCAGCAATCAACTGGATTACTTACTTCTACAAACATCCCTGATCCACAGAAGACCTGTTGTAGGTAGTTTTGACAATTTTCATTCCTCTTACATTAGTTTATACCATTTCACTTTCATCTAACCCCACCCTCACAATTTCATTAGCTGTGTTATTTTCTTTCCCACATCATCCTATTATAAAGAACTGTATTTGAAGACAAGGACAATTATTTAAATTTTGACAACTTCTTTGACCTTAAGCATGGTAATCACGCTCAGCGAGTCCTAGCGTCCTAACAGTTAACTGTACTTTACCTCTCCTACATCTGCTGTCTGAGCTTAGATTTTCCTGCCACCTTTTCCTTAAGGTGGCCATATTTTGTTCCAAGTAGTCAGGACTCTTCAGCCACAGCTGTCTGAATTGGGGTTGATCCCTTGCCAAAAGAAGACCAATTCTGAAATGGCCTAATAAAAAGAAGTACCCAAACCTAAGGACAAATCTCATGTAGAAATAGCAATAAGAGCAGTATCCAGAAGGATAGTAAGTGTTTCGAGAAGTCTAAAGTGTCATGATAGGCCCTAGACAAGCTGAAATAAGTGCCACATGCTCCAAGTTAAAAGAATCTGATAAAGATGTAGAAAGCCAGCAGTTGGTTAGGGGAAAGAATGGGCATAGAGAAGCAGCGACTGAAAGAGTAGGGAAGTAACATTAATATCAAAAGATTATTGAAAACCCATGAATTAGGGTCCCACAGTTGCCTTTGAGCCAATTCCAGTCAACTATTCTATTCTTGAAGTTTTATTTCTGCAAGTCAAGGACAGTTGGATTTGTTGATATGGTAATGATGATGCTGTTGATACTACTTTTTATTGGTTTATTCTGCTTCTGTCCTTACAGTATCTTCAATTAAAGTTCCCAAACTTGGGTTCAAAATGTTAGGAGGCTTCTCTGTGTCTCTGATTCACTGCTTCAGGTACAGCCTTTGCTACAGTCCCTGCTAACTGACAGAAGAACTCTTTGCAACACTGCATCTGAGAAATCAGCCTTCTTGGTTTGGGAAATCTAAAAACCATTACAACATCCCAAAGGCAAGGGGAGAATACAAAATTCAAAACACCAATTCAAAGCATCCACCAGATAATTTTTTGTAACTAATTCTCTGTTTAGCCTCTTTAAGAAAGAGTCAGATAGCCTTGCTATAGGACTTTATATTTACCCTTTATTATTTTTATTTTAAGTTAAGTAACAAATGCTCATCTTTTAGGAGGCATTCTTTTGTACAGAGTCTGTTAAACCAGAACATTTCCTAATTCAACATCCTCCTATTTCCCTTCCTTCTGAGTCAACTATTTTCAATTCTTTTAGCTCGGGTGTTAATAAATAACCTATAGTGCTAAATCTGGCCAGTTGTCTATTATAGTAAATAAAATTTTGTTGGGAAAGCCAAGTATATGTTGTTTTTGACTGCTTTCAGCCTGGGGTAGAGTTAAATAGTTGTCAGAGATCTATGATCAACAAAGTCTAAATATTTACTATTTGACCTTTGCATAAAATATTTTAACAACCCTTATTTTTACTGTAATTTGATATGTACCACCATATTGTTAAATAACATGTTGTGTATGTGGGCTGGGTTTTTTTTTGTGTGTGTTTCTGATTTAAGTAATATGTGTTAATCTGCCACTATGCAATAAAGAGATTTAGTTCCTTCCTTAGCATGTGCATACACACATACACACACACAAAGACACACACACTTTCCATCCCCGTTTTCTTCCCAGTATAGTTACATTGTCTATTGATAATAGATCAATACTCAGTATTTGCATGACCATGATTACTTATTCTATTTAGAGCTTAGCCATTTAGTTACTTAGAATTATTTCCTTTTTCTAACATCTTTTTGTTTTCCCTGGAGTTAATGTCAACAGAAAACTTCTGGAGTTATAATATCACATCAAGCAGATTTCAGAATAAAGGATATCACCATGATAAAGGTCATTTTATAATGAAAAGGGGGTCAATTAATTAAGAAGACATACCAGTTTATATACATAATAAGAGTTTAAAAAATGTGGAGCAAAAAAGCACTACAAGTTCATAGAAATACAAGTAAATTAGTAGTTGCTTAAGGTTAGGTGGTTTGGGAGGTTCCTTGGCTACTTAGGGGATATGAGAGTGATTAATATATACATGACTTCTTTTTAAAATATTGTTCTAGTGATAGTAGCACAACTCTGAATATACATGGTATATGAAATTTATCTCAATAAAGCTGTTTTTAAAAAAAGGTGATTATCTCTTCTGCCGTGTGAAGACACACAGAGAAGATAGCTATCAATCAGGAAGTGGGTCCCACCAAATACAGAATTTGCTGGTGGCTTGATCTTGAACTTCCAACTTCTAGAATTGCATCTTCCTGAACATAGTTCTGTTATCTTTGCTCATCTCCTCTGATATCAATTCCTCATTTGTAAGTCCTCTGTTATAACTGTATCAATGGGTATTGTGACTTTCAGCACCTTCCCATTTGACTTTCTGGGTCTCTTGACAACACAGCCTGAAACAGTGGCCCTTCCTGGATGTTAAATGGGCTGATCTGTGAACTACAACTACACTATCAACTCTTCTGGGTTTCCAGCTTGTCAACTGAGTATCTTGGGACTGGTAATCCTCCACAGTTCTTGTAATTCCTCCAATTCCTTGTAATTCTCTCCTTCACTCCATATTGACTCTTTCTCTGGAGAACCCCAATATGGTATGTCTCTTAAATATTTTTATTATTTGTGAAAGTGAATTATGATACAATAAAAATATATTTATGTACTTATATATGTATATTTAAATATATTTTAAAGGTAATTACATTAGGTAAAAATCTGGATCTAGACACATCAGAAATGGTAAATATGTGGGTAACCACTGTAATCTTATTTTAAAAAAATATTTTTGAAAGACAATTGACTGTGCAGTTATACCATAAAGATGTATAACTGGGCCTCCCTGGTGGTGCAGCAGGTTGAGCACCACACTGTGAAGCATCTGCGCCACAGCAGTGCAAGTTAGATCCCTGGCCAGGGAGGGGACCCACATGGTGCTACAGACCTCTCCTGCCTCATCTACTGCTCCCCTCAGCAGTGTGTTTCAGTCTATCTGTCTATACTGTTCCCCACTCTGTCTCTGGTGAATCCTCTCACCTCCTGCGCCTCTGGTCTTTTCCCTAGTTCTTGTATGCAAAAATAAATAAATCTCTTTTTTAAATAAATGAATCTTTAAAAAAAAAGATGTGTAACAACAATAGTACAAAGTCTAAGAGAAAAAATTGGAATGTACTTTTGTAAGTTTCTTATACTGTACGTAATATGAAGATAGGCTATGATAAGGTAAGGACATTGTAGGGTAAATGAAGTTATCAGGTTTTTTCCACCCACCTGCCATTAGCATCAATGTCGACACCTGTGGTCTTACACGCAGGACTGATGTAAACACTTGGGAGTGTGGTGTGCGTGTGTGTGAGTGGGCCAAGAGTGAGTCAGAGACTGAGCACATAAAGGCAGCAACAGAGGAAGAGGTGGTAGAGGTCTTTGCAGCAGAGTATAGTGGAGAGACCACAATAGAGCCAGAGAGCCCAGAATGTATAAAGACTGGCCAGGGCTAGGAAGCCTGCCAGCCTCCCATCCCTGCCTGACACTCCTTCCCCTCTACCTGCCCTGCATCAGGTTGCCTCACGACAAATGGTGTAGAAAGATCAATAAAAGCCTGAAAAAGCCACAGAGGGCTCCAGGACTCCTCCTTTACCTGTTGGCCCTGTGCCTTGCTGGCACTACAGATATATACTAGAAACTCTAAAGCAACATTTAAAGAGGGCAAAAAGGGAAGGAAGAAAAAGGCAAGGGGCAAAGAACAGAAGGGTAAAAGAGAAAACAAATTGCACATATACTAATAATCACCTAATGGAAATGTTCTAAAGATCCAAATTAAAAGGAAGACACAGTTAAATTGGATTTTAAAAAAAAGTCATACCCAAGTATTTTCTATAACAAGAGAACCATTTGAAATATTCAAATAGGTTAAAAGTACAAGGCTAGGAGATTGATTATATGCAATCAAACCTGGTATATGAGCAGCAGATAAAGCACATAAAGAGAAGAGTGAAGAGGGTCATTTCTTACTGGTATTAATGCAAGAGGACATAACAATACTAAAGAGTTATATACCTAACAGAACTTCAAAATATATGAAAGAAAAAACTGGCAGAATTAAGGGAGAAACAGACAAATCCACAACTATAGTTGGATATTTCAAAATGGGCCAAGAGTGAGTGGGTGCACAGATGAAAAGTGGCTGGAATTTTTTTTTTTTCAAGTACTGTATATGAGGGAGGTGGGAGAGCAACATGTGGAGGGGGCCCACTGGACCGTGGTGGATTCTGGATTTAGGGTGAGTGCATCTGGGGAAGTGTGATTCTGTGCCTCTGAGTCACATACAGCATTACAAACCAGTTACTTAAAAAAAAAAAGGTATCCTATATGATTTTGTTTTCTATATACAGTGGCGGCAGGAACAGTATTGGTGTTATAATTTCGGTTATTTATAATGGGCTAAGATTAGCAAGATTTTCATCTCCTGCCAAATTACCCTGAGCTAAGTACACTTACACTGAATATCTCAGCAGTAAAACAAAACAAACAAAACCACGCTAGCCTAGGATAATGGTTTTCTAACTTGAGTATCACAATTACCCGCAGGGCTCCCCAAAGTTGAGTTGAGCCTCATCCCAGGGATAGGGACGGAAAAGCTGCAGCTTATCAAATTCCCACGTGTTGTTATTGCTGCGAACCACTAGCCTGGAATTTTTATTTCTTTTCTCCAACGTCGAGAAAACCGGGCAGTTTCCAAATAAATTTGCAACTCTTGAGTCTGTGATTCAAAGTAGCCACTCGACCGGTAGGCGGATTCCAGGTCGCCCAAAGCCGCGCGAGAGTTTACGTAACGACGTCAGCGTCACGTCAGCGTCAGCCACGTTCAGCGGAGACGGGAGCAAGATGGCGATTCCGGGCAGGCAGTGAGTGATCCGGGAGTTAGGGTCAGGCTGGGGAATGAGAAATCAGCCGACTGTGTCTTTGGACGAGGAGTAAAAATGCGCTGGAAATGAAGGGGCTGTGTCGTCAGGGATAGAAGCGGGAAAAAGCGAGAATCCTGAGGAACATATTCCCCATCCTCACCCCCATCATCCCATTTTCCAGGCTGGAAGCCCGAAGTTTGAGGGAGAAACTTGTGAGGAAATAAAGGAAGTTAGGCTGAGGGGCAGAGAGCGAGACTTTTCTATTTTCCAAAAGCTCGGTCTGAGGCCCCTCAGTCTTGCTTCCTACCCCGCGCTTGAGTTTCTCCCCGGTTGGATGCCTCCAGGGGCAATGAGAAGAGACAATTCTTGGCCTCCTTAGAGGGCCTTGTTCTTGGCAGCTCAAGTCCTGATTCCCGCCCTCCCTTCTTCTTTTAGGAATGTTGTGCTGAGAGATAAGGGTAGGCATATAGGGAACTGCGGTATCCGTTGTCGCAGAAGAGTTAAGTAATTTATGTTCTTGAAGTTTTACTTTTGATGTATGATCCTTAGTTTCGATGCGGCTTCCCGTGATCTTAAAGACCAAAACATGAGAAATAAAAGAGTTGGATCTGGTTGGGATGGTTCTCAGATGCTCCAAGGCAAAGCAAGTGAGCTTAATAAAGTGTAATGGGAATTTTACTCATGGTTACTTGCGTATCTCAGCGAAATCTTTAAAAAGTTTTTATGTGTTAACATCATCCAAAAACTTCTCTAAAACTGTGTAATTAGCCAGTGAGGGGAAAATGTAGCCTTTTTTTTTTTTTTTTTACTCTTGTTCCACCACAAGGATGATTTGGAGCGTTTTTGTTTTTTAGTAGACTTGAATTGAGCTTTTCACTAACCCGTTCTTTTAAAAACGATACTGTAATTGCACCATCTAAAGCATTTCTCAAGTCTTCATTTCTCTTCCTTGACTAAAGTGGTGTTTTGAGTTTGGCCCTTGTTCACAAATAATCACTTAGAGCAACTACAAAATCTTTTGGCATTTTAGAATTTTGAGATAGACTATCACTTATAGTCAGGAACTTATGTTTTCATACACTAATTGACATGTTTAACTTGGTAGCTTCATCTGGAGAAGTAGTAGATGTATTATTATTTTTTAACATATAACGGTGTAATTTCTATTTCAAAAAAAATACACAGGTATGGGCTTATTTTGCCAAAGAAAGCACAGCAGTTGCACCCTGTTTTGCAAAAACCATCAGTGTTTGGGAGTGATTCTGATGATGATGATGAGGTAAGTGAACCTATGATTTTTCTATTGAATTGTCAGAATTATAAATTTTTTATTAAAGTTGCACAGTGAGATTGTTGTCTTTAGTTGTCAGTAGTGTGTCTGAAGTGTATTATAATTTACAATATTATTTAAAGGAATGTTTTAAAAAGGATGTTTCACCAGTTTTTTCTTTATATGGGATGCGTGGATAATCTTAAGATTTTTTCCGAAAGGTTATGAACGTCAGTAACTTCAGTTATTTTTAAGTAGTTATGCAAAGTCATGTCAGACAACTAATACTAATGGAACAAAATTGTAATGACCCCCGGGAGTCAGCTATTAAGATGTCACCAATTTCATAGACAATTTTATGAGCAAGAATAGTTTTTTGTAGGACCTTTTTTTTTTTTGTGGTTATACAATATTTGCTAAATGTAATTGCTCAGTTATCATACCTTAGTAGTACTAAGGTATGACATCTAATGTGAACATTTTATTTACTTTTTAAGAGATTAATTTTTATTTATTTATGCATACAGGAACTGGGGTGTAGGCCTGAGGTGCAGGGGGATAACAGGATTCACCAGAACAGGTGGATCTACTGAAATACACTACTGAGGGTAGCAGCCTGGAAGATAAGAGAGGCCTTCTATGCCCTGTGGTTCAGCTCCCTGGCCTGAAATAGCTTGGTAGCACTGAGACTTTAACAAACCCTGCACCACCAGGGAGGCCAAAATGTTAACATTTTATATTTTAGTGGCCAAAACAATGTTTCCTGTTCAACTCATAGTGTATAACAGAAACAACCCCAAATGTGTGCTTTGGCTGTTTGCCCGATTTCTAAAATATATTTGCATCAATTAATTGGTACATTCCTTACTCTGACAAAAAATAGTTTCACTTTCAACTTTTACTATTTATATAACAGGTGGGTATTTGAACATATTTGATACTTCTTGATTTCCTCTAGATGCTGAAGAAATTGACTCTAGATGCTCAAACTTTATAATAATTGGAGTATAATTTACATATAATAAAATGAACTTTAACTGTATGGGTTGAAGACTTTTGACAAATTGTATATGCCCCATCAAGATGCAGAACATTTCCCTCTCCGTGAAAATTTTTCTATGCCCCTTTGCAATCTACTGCCCCACACAACTATCTAGTGAATTTAATTTGCATTTCCCTAATGGCTAGTGATGTTAACCATTCATTTATGTATCACCTCTGGAAAAATGTTCCTTACTATATATAGTTTGTAAATATTTTCACCCTTTCTGTGGGTTGTCTTTTCACTCTTTTAATAATGTCCTTTGAAGCACAGAAGTTTAATTTTGAGGAAGTCCAGCTTACTGTTTTTTGTTGCTGCTTTGGTGTCTTACTTAAGAAGCCATTGTCTTATCAATGGTCCTAAAGATTTATGTGTGTGGTTTCTCCTAAGAATTTTGTAGTTTCAGCTCTTACTTAGATTTGAATATGTGATCCATTTGAATTAATTTTTGCCTGTGGTTTGAGTTAGAGTTCAACTTCATTCTTCATGTGTTGATACCCAGTTGTCCCAGTACCATTTCTTGAATACTGTTCCCCATTGAATTGACAGCCTCTCATGGTTTATTTTAATATGCAAATAATTTTTCAAATCACTTTGGACACAACAAGAAAATAGATTTGCTTAGCCTATAGTTTCATATAAATCACCCTGGTATACTATATAATTCAGAGCAAGCGATATCCTGGTTTGAGAAGGATGGATTTACATAGTTGATACAGAAAGTTTACTCATGTTATTGTTGTTTCTTTTCCATTGTGGAAGAGGCTTTTGTTAGGAGGACAGTGAGTACACAAGAATCAGAAAAATCAGTCCTGGATGGAAAGACTTCACTTACATAGTGGGTCTTTAAGGCAGAGAGTTGGGTTATATAGATAGTAGATGACTTGAGGTGCCAAAAAGAAGATGGTTAAGTATTAGAATTAGGAAAAAGCTAATAGTGATAAATGGAGGAATACAGATAGGAGATGGGCGTTGGAGACCAGGTTGCTAGGGTTACATACTGAAAACCCATCTTCTCTAGAAAGAGCAGCAGCCTCTGGGGAGATTTAGTCTTAGGTAAGAAGGAAAGAGAGGGAAAAGTACCTCTCCCTTTCTTTCACATTCCAAAATACCATCTTTGTTTTTCCTTAGTAGTGCTCAGCCAGGAACCATTGACAAGGGAGCTGCAGTTCAGTTCCTAACAGAATATAATACTGTTCTTTAGCATGATTTCCTTACCTTTAAGCTGATGAATTCCACTTTATCTTCTGACTGAAAAGTAAATCTTTAACTTTTTTATGTATGTTTCTGAAATACTTGTAAAGTTTGTAAAATCTCTCATTTCCAAATTAAAGTTTAAACAACAATAAAATTTATCAGTGCTTTGGAAAATGTAGAGGAAGATACTGTATGGTTTTTCTCCTAGAGAGGGCATTTGTTATACCTGAAGAGGAGCTGCTGAGAAGCAAAGTCATCTATTGTATTTAGCATTTCAGCAGAAGAAATTATAAGTCTTAAATTAAGGTTAGACTTTCCTTCCAGTGGTGCATCAGAAGGGGCCCTGGCATATGAATTCTGTTTTAATATGTGCTTCTATATAGTGTTAGTTTAAAAATGGGAACATGGTAGTCCAGAAATTGTAATTACTGTTTAAATAGTTCCTTTTTAAAAGGTCAGGACTGACTAGATATTTTTATTTTATTCTAAGATAGGAGGGTTTATTTTATTCTAAGATAGGAGGGTTGAGTAAGTGGTTTATATTATATCCTAATGCTGCTGTCTGATCTGGTGTTTTTGAGTGGCTTTACTATGGTAATGTGTTTATTTTTTCCTATCCATTCTCTATTTTCCAGTTCCATTGCCACTACTTTCTTTAATTCTCTCTTGGACTATTTTAATAGCTTTGCAGTTAATTTCCTTATCAACTGTCCCTTGCTCCCCTCTAATTCATTTCAACTACTTTTGGCAATCCATGTCTAGAGCATAGTTCTAGTCATTATTATGCCCTTGATCTTGCACCTACTTATATTTAAATTTTAAGCTGCTAATCTTGATATCGAATGCCTTCCCTGTGTTTTCCAAAATGCTTATTGGCATTTTGCTCCAAACTGTGCTTCGCCATGCAAAGTACATTGTCACATTTGTAGTTTTCCACAACTCTCTTTTTCTTTATATTGGCAGTCTCCCCATCTTATATGTCCAAGTTACAGCCATATTTTGAAACCCAGTGCAAAAATTGCTTTCTTCAGGATTTCCTCCACTTGAAATAATGTCTGTCTTTTTCTGACACTTAACTTTTCTCAGTGTGCTTAGCTTTATTATAAGTTACTTACATACAAGTCTTGTCACTACTAGATTAAGAACTCTGTGAGTTGGGATCGAGATATCCAGACTGGCTTCCAGGAATGAGTAAAATTATTTACTCAGGTGTTTTAGCTGTCTCTATAGTAAAAAGCCAGAAAGTAGATGTTTTATGCTTTAAAGATCAACTACTCAACTTTGAGTTCGTAACTTGAAAGCCACCATTAGGTGATATGTAATTGAATGAATATGACTATTAAGTGTGTTCTAATAAAACTATTTACAAAAAGGGGGGTGAATTGGCCCATAGATTGTTGTTACTCAGTAATTCCTCATCTGTGTTATTGTTCTCAGTAGTACTTGTAATAACCAATTATTTCATGTTTTATATGGTGGTTGGTGACTAAAATGAATGTTGTGGAGACATAGAACTTATTTTTAGATACTTCTCAATGATAAAAGCTTGCTCATTTTTTAGAGCATAATGAATTTGCTTTTAGTCCTGGCAGTTGAAATGCTTATTTCTAGATAATAACATTTTTGTGAGGTCCAAATTTGTGGTGTAATTCAATTGCCATGAAAAAGTATGATTTATACAGCCTGAAAAATTGTTGCTTTGGATAAAGATACAAAAGTCCTTGATAATTTTTAAAGTGACTATTAGGTTAAACTAGATAGCTAAAGTTATTAATTTAGTTTTTTATATATATATCTGTCAAATATGTCAGATAAATGGTAGATGGTAGCAGTGATTGCATTTTTAATCACTCAGAAGCCATGATTCAGTCCTTTATAGTTTAATAGCACTGATTTTCACAATTTGTATTAAAGATTTTTGTATAGTCTTAAGTTTCATGGTTGTTCATAGTAACAGAAACTTAGAGCCCATCTAACTTTCAGCAGTAAAAAGCATGGCTAAGTAAAGTTTGGTGTAATGTTTGGTGCAATGTACAAAATTGTTACAGATGAAATGGAATAAAAGGAAAAAGCATGTCAAAATAATAATCACAGTTGTCTGGGGTTAGGTTTATAGTGTTATTTTTATATTTTTCTGTGTTTTCCAAATTTTCCATAGTTTTATAGTTGAAAATTTTTTAAAAATCTTTTTAAAATTTATTTTTTTCTTAGAATATTTGCTTTCTTAGAAACATGGTAAACTTTAAGTATTTCCTTTAAGATAGTTAGCAGCTTCTGAAACATTGAAGTATAAAAGAAAATAGCAAATTTTTGTTAAAGAAATATTGAATAATGAAGAAATGAAGTAAGCAAAATACAAAATATGATTACTAATGGTTCAAAACAATGTGCATATGTAAGATGAAAATGCTAACTATTGGATGATATAGTATGGAGTTTTTTTCAAAATTATTATTTGCTAGAGTTTTGAAAAATAAAAGGGAGTGATTTTAAATAAAAGACAACCATAATTGTTTAGTTCCAAAATTAGACACATTAGCAACATACTAGATTATATGATATTCTTTCATTGCTTTCACTTCATCTTTCTCCCTTTTAATTCCAATCTTTGAGAAACATTTTCATGAAAAAGTAGCCTGTAGAGCTTCATTTTCCTAATGAAAAACTAATCCTATTTTAGCTGGAAGCCTGCTTGCTTGCTCTAGTGGTAAGAAAAGGTTAAAATTATCATCAATCTCGACATTATAATACATCTGAATCAATAAAGTGTTTCAGTTGTGCTTTTTCATCAGTTATAATCATATAATTTCCTATTTCTCTGAATATAGTCTGGTATAGTTCAAATAAAATGACAATTTTATATAGACATGACAAAGAATACTGTGAAAATAGCAGGAAATTTAGGTTATTTTAATGAATTTTTTCCCACTTTTCATGAGCTACTAAACTGAATTTCCCCAGTAAATTCATAATACTGAATATATCTAATACCAATATTAGCAGTGAGAGATTGAAAGTAATTGTGCAGTTTTGCTAAAAATTTATCCCTTGACCTAGACTCTTCAGGAGTGAAACTAGTGAAGATGCAAGAGGAGACAGAAAGATTAAATGATAGGCTTCTGTAAGGACTGAAATGGCAAGAAAATTCCATTCTCCATATTTTATCTACCAGCAAGGATAAGGATGTTACAGAGGTAGCTGAGAGAACTCAGATTATGAAGATGAGATGGTACAGGAATTTTTGTTCTTTTCTAAAAAGGAAATGGTGGTATTAATCATGAGTGAATTTGCCTTGTGATTGTTTAAATCTATGTTTTTAGCCATGCTGGCACATGGGCAATTTTTAAAAAATCTTTGTAATCTAAAATATAAAACAGAAGTATCATTGTATTTTTCAGCTTGAGAGTTGTTTTCTTTTTATAATTTCTCTATTGGTGATCTATTTGATGAAATGTTGTTCTTATACTTTTGTTCTCTAGACATGGTTTCTTGTAGTTCTTAGAACATATTCTATGTATGGATTGTACTTTCCCAGTTCTTTGTTTCTTTTTTTTGTTCCCCCACTGAAAAGTGAACATTTAAATATAGTGTGGTGATTCTATAAATCATAACCTCTGCCTTCCCAGGGCTTTTTGTTTTTTGTTTAGTGATATTTTAGAACTAATTCTTTTTTTATTAGATGTATATTTATTTATGCATAGAAAGACTGGGTATAGGCCTCTTCTGTACATTTTTGCACGCTTGAAACACAGTCATCTTACTGGTTTTAAAATTACTAACTTTGTATTCCTCTTAAGATAAAGACCAAATCCTTATTTTGGGCCTACAAATTCATGCAATGTCTTTTCTCTTCAGTCTTTTCTCTACTCTGGTGACCTTTCTTATTCTTTAAAATTGCTTTGGTATCTAAGTAAACTTAAGTATCACCTTTGGTTTCATAATGAAAAATACAAGGATTTTGATTGGAATTGCTTTGGATTTCTAGATTAATTTAGAAGAGAATGTTATTTTAATATATCAATCTTTTCCTTTACAAATGAAATATATTTGTAATTTTTATTTGTTCAAGTGTTTTAATATGTCCTTTAATTATGTGATTTATTCCATAAAGGTCTACCATCCCTTGCTAGATTTATTTCTAGGCTGTTTATAGCCCTTGTTGCTGTTGTTAAAAAGGGAATTTATTCTCATTTATTACTACTAGTATTTATGACTACTTTTGATTTTTATTCCTGCGGCTCTGTAGTTCTAATAGTTGGTGATGATTCTTTAAGTCTCCTTTGTAGACAGTCATATTTTCTGCAAATAGTAATAATATGGTCTTCTTTCTTTCTTAGTGTGATTGTGTGTGCCTTATTGTCATGCCTAACAACTACATTATGGAGATAAATAGAAATATTGATAAAATGTAAAAATATTCCTGTCACTTTTCCTGACTTTAATGGGAGTTGCTTATGTTTATGTAAGATTTTGCTATTTCTAGTTTACTAAGAATTTTTTATGATAAATAGCTATTAAAATTTTTTTGCATCTACAAATTTTCATCATTTATTTTTAGCAGGAATATTTTGAATTTTAACCAGTCTTGTATTCCTATTAATGTGTGACTGAGGGGCACCCAGAGACCAAACTGCTAAAGGTGCATATTCTATAAAGGGGTCCAGCCATTGCTGCACAAAGGCAGAGGAAGCAGACTCTTTTTTTTTTTTTAAGATTTATTTATTTATGCATACAAGCACTGGGGTACAGCCAGAGGTGTGGGGGTGGGGGGTGAGAGGATTCACCACGGAGAGCAGGGAGCAGAACAGGCAGATCAACTGAAGTACACTGCTGAGGGGAGCAGTGGGCACAGCAGGAGAGGTCTGCCGCACAATGTGGGTCCGCTCCCTGGCCAGCAGCAGGGATTGAACTCGTGCTGCAGTGGCTGCGGTTTGCTTCATAGTGTGTTGCTTAACCCACTGTGCCACAGGGAGGCCCAGGAAGCAGACTCTTAATGTGAAAGATCTTTAATAAAATAAGTTTACATAAAGATATAGGATATTTATAGTAATAGTTCCCCAGTTAAAATCCTAAAATTACCCATCCCCTTGTGAGCAAATGCCCAACCAAATAGGATGGGTCCAAAATAGGGCTGCTGAGACCTGAATGTCTAAGGGGGAAAGCAAAAGAAAGGGATTAAGCAGATCCCAAAGGAGAGAGAAAATTCAAAACCAAAGTACAAATCAAGGTAACAGCTGCCCTTGTCTCTGCCTACTACAGCCTGCCCACGTGTCTATCACCCATGTGTCCCTTCCAAATATATCTTCCAGGAGTCTCCTCCAAATCTTGTTCCCAGATGTACCAGGGTGCAAGTCAGGCTGCAGAAGCAAAAGTACACTGACATGTTTGGTTATAAGCTAAGCATGGCTGCTTAACTCCATTCCTCCATCCAGTTCTTTGGCTTGGCAGGTCTGGTTCATGGCATCCTGGAATTGTAGTCCAAGGCAGTTGTATACAAGTAAAGTGGTTTGCACTTCTCCTTCAGGGAGGTGTATCTATAACATTCCTATAATTTTAATTTGATTCAGTGAACTACATTCTACTTCTTTTATTGGTGTTTCCATTTTTGAAATCTTTGACTTAATTTCATTGTCCAGCAGTTTTCAACATGTACTCATAGGGCCGTTATTTCCTAAATTCTTGATTTTTAAGGAATGACTGCTTAGTGTTTTTCAATTTACTAAATACCTATTTGAATGGACATAGATTTTGTAGAATCGTAATGTACTTCAAAACCTTATAGATATTAGTCATTGTCTTTGGCACTGAATATTCTTAGGAAGAAGTAGGATACTGTAGATTTTTGTTTTTGTTTTTTAATCTCACTTTTAGATCACTCTTATTGGCTTGAACTGTGAGAATTTCCTTTATATCTTTAAGGTCATTTTGTTTTTATATATGTCATTTTGAAATTTTTTTTCCTGGAATACATTGTTCCTTTATATTTTTAAATATTTAGTTTTTCTTTAATTTCGTAGACATTTACTGTTAATGCTTTTTTTCATCCTTTTACTGGGTTATCTTTTGGAGAGGGTCATTTTTTGTATCATTACTTTGTCTTCCATATCATTTATTTATTTATTAGTTGATTCAGCACTCCTCCATGCTGATGAAACAAAGCCACTGCCCTCCTGAAACTTTCTAATAGGAAAGTTAACCTTACAGATAAAAGGGTTTCTTGTTAAATTAAAAGATGACAAAAACAAAGAAAAAGAGCAGGATGAGAGTGAGTGTTAGATATTTGGGAAAATAACTCAGTATTTGTCTTTTTCTCTGCATTAAACATGATTATCTTATTTCAACATGTCTTTTCTTTTTTGCTGTTTCTGATTTATTAACTCTTAATGGTGTTACTTTAGCCTCAGTATGTGTTCTTAACTCTCTCATCTCTTATTGTTTTATTATCTGGTCTGTATCTCAATTTATTTTATAGTCATATTTTTAAAGAGTTTTACAGAGAGAGATGATAGAGGTGATAGCTTGAAGAGTAACTGTAAATTTGTAGACTTTTTATTGTTTTTTTCTTAGGTTAGAAAAGATTTGTGCATGTTTAAGCAAAAAAAAAGAAGCTCAAGAAAAAAAAGATTTACAGTTAAGGACATAAAGGTAAAAATAAGTTAAATAAATTGGCTCATATTATATACAATTCTTAGGTAATAGGGCTAGGTTTTGAAGACAATGTGCTTTCAAAGTCTGTGTTTGTCACCATAATGTATTCCTTCTGAAAGGCAGTTGTTTATAATAGAGTTTTTAAAGTTTTAGAGTAGGTTTCTTTCTTTCTTTTTTGTATTTTTCATAAAAGGATATTTTATTTTATTTTTTAAAATTTATATATATTTGACATCAATTGTAATCCCCATGAATTCCCCATCACCATCTCACCAGTGCACCATCACCTCAGTCCCCTGTACTTCCGTCTGCCCTCAAACCTCCCCTCCCCCTTCCCCACCAAGTGTCCCCAGTCTGTCCTTGTCTCCTCATTTTTGGTTTTTGTGTCTTTATTGTTATTCATGTTCTTATTCCTTTCCTTGATCCTCATTTGATTCCCTTATATTCCTCCTAGGGGAGGAACCATCTGGTATTTTTCTTTTGCCTTCTGACTTACTTCGCTGAGCATCATCCCTTCCAGTTCCATCCAT